>PVHY01006323.1:0-45904 GCA_004024945.1 Uropsilus gracilis
GAAGGGAGGGAGGGAGGGAAAAAAACTAATGGGTGTGTGAGAGTATCCATTTCCTCAGGCTTTCCAGTAGGAAAAATTATTCATTTTTAAGTGTCTGCCGGATTACTGATAAGACTACAATCTTTTTGTGTGTATGTAGTTTTTATTATGTTTGTCTTCTCATATCTTATTCTCATTTTGACCATATATTTTCTTTTTCAATATTTTGTATGCTTTCATTTGGGGTGAGAGAAGGGTACAATTCTTTTCCCCCAGAAGTCTTTCCATAAGAATTAAAAGCAAGACTTAAATACATTGATGAAGGTACACTATTTTCTAATTTGATCCCAATCTCAATTCCTGCACAACAAATTTAATAAAGGAAACTCCTCATTGCATCTTCAGAAATGCATTTATATACTTCCTGGATTTTAATTCATCTAGTGCTGGTTATGATTTTCTATACCTTGTAATGTGCTGTGCTCATAAACATTCATTGACTCAATATTTTTATATTGATTTTAAAGATCTTTATATATCCTGATTATTAATCCTTTCACAATGTTGTAAATATTTTCTCCCAGTCTGTATCAAGTTTTATAAAACCAATCTTTCTGTTTTAGTTATGACTTCTACGTATTATTTTTAGCTAAAGGAGACCTTTCCAACCATAAAATAGAGAAATACTTTCCTATATTCTTTTCTGATAATTTTATAAAGTTGCTGTTCATTGTAATTAACTCTTTAATCCATTTAGTATTTATATTTTTGAATGTCACAGATAAGGTGCAACCATATAAAAAACACATAAGTTATATATATAACTTAATTATATAGACAGATAATTATAATTATATTTGAAGTCCAAGATTTATGTTTCTAAACCCTTTATTTTCCCCTAATATTTTATTTTCCTGTCAATACCACACTGTTTCCATTACTAAAGTTTTGCAATGTATCTAAATATCTGATATGAGTTGCTTTCCCTTGTCTTTAAAAAACATTTCTGGAAATTGTATTTTTGATGAAACTATTTGTTTATTATGGTTTATTTTATTTGGATTTCATTTAAATGTATAGATGAGAGTTTGCATATACAGCACAGAATACTTTTTCTTCTATTTACATTTCCTTTCATTATTTTCAGTGAATTTTTACAGTTTCTCTACAGTTTTTATAGCAGGTCTTGCAAATTTATTGTAAGGGTTCATTTTGGGAATTTTGTAGTTGGAGTTAGTTTATGGTAGGTTATATTACATTTATTTTCTACCATCTTGGTTTAATTTTATTAAATAAGTTCAGCAGAACAATACCAAACCTTGGTTTTCCTCTCTAGTCATTTATTAATCTATTTCTAGTAATAGAGAATCTGAATTTTTCTCTTCATCAGAACAATCCCTGGGATGTGACAAATCAAAGGAACTACCTTTAGTCTTTGCTTTAGGATATTTATTTATTTGTTGAGGAGGCAATTAGGCAAACCCTGAGGCTTATATATGTTCAATTATCCTGGAATCTGAGAAGAACAAAGCAATATGGCTGGGATTTCTCCCTCTTTCTAAACTCTCCTCTGCTGTTTTATTTTTATTTCCTTTTGTTTTAAGTATTTATTTTATACAACTAAACTTTTAAAAAATACGCAATATCTTATGTATTTAGAAAAATGCTTATGATTTAATAGCTGAATTATTTACTAGGACCTTGGTTTAATAAGTTTAATTAACTGCTTGCTATATTTGGTACAGAACTTTTTTACTATAGTTTTTGCTAGTTCAGAGGAAATACTATATTACAAACACAACCATAGTACCACTTCCTTTTCTTCTCATTTACTCTGGTTTTGATGCGTTTTACAAACATTTTATATTTTTTATAGCTCTCATTTGTACCTCAAAGTTATATTATCTTGTGTTTTTAAAATTTGCATAGTTGTATGGTAAAATCTGTACCTTTTTATTACTTGATATTTTAGGTTTGAAATTTATCCTGATTGATGAACACATTTCTTTGAAGTTGTTCTTGATACCTCTGTTTATACCCCCATTGATCAGACTCTAGTCATGTGGCTACATCTAGTGGCCAGGAAAACTGAAAAATGTCATTTTTCTTCTAGGCAACCATGAACTAGGCTAAAATCAAAGATTGTATTTTTAAGAAGAAGGGAAGTGGTAGTAGGATACAGCTAGCTATCCATGCCTAACATCTTTAATTATAATGATTACTATACCTGTATATCTTTATTGGATTAAGGGATTTGCCTTTTTCTTTTTCTCAATTTAATAAAGGATTTCTATTTTATTTATTTATTTTTAGTTGAGGTAATATTTGGATACCCTTATCAGTTTTAATAAAGATTTTTAAAATCAACTTAATTAGGAATAAATGTTAAAGTGTTCTTCAGTATCTTTTAAGACCGTTTTATGGGTTTCTATTTTTAAAATGTTGTATATTAAATTAGTAGATTTCCAAAGGTTAAACTATCCTTGCATTCCAGAAATAAAGTTTAATCAGTTAATAACCTGAATCTTCTAACTATTAGAAACAAGTTATTTCCCTTTAAAACAGTGAAGAATTTGACTTATTTTGAATTTAAATATGCTCATAGATTAAAAGGCTTGGCCTATTTTTATTTATTATCATCTGTATGGGTTCTTATAATCAAGATCATGTCAATCATAGAGATTTAATGGGGCAGGTTTTTATAATTTTTATATTCTGGAAAATTTATTAAACTTAGAAATCACCTCTTTAAATTTTAATATATTTATCCATAATACTATTTGATCTGAAGTCTTCTAAAGGATTATATCTTTGATACTTTTAAAATTTCGTCTATAATACTCATCTTTTGAGGAGTCAATTTTTATGTTATATATGTTTTTATAGAAAAATCAGTCTTGTATCTTAGATTTCTAAATTTCTGGTACTAATTCAACCCTGCACTTAAAAAAAAACCCTGCTATTCAGCTATTTATTTATATTTATACATTTTTTAATTTTTTCATTGTCATAATTGCCAGGGATTTCACAATTAAGGTGGACATTTTAAATAACCAGGTAATAGTTTTATTAGTAGTCCTTTCAGACTCTCTTCTTACTTCATTATTTTCTGCTTTCAGCTTTTAAATTTTTTTCCATCTAAATTGAGTTTATTAGTTTTCTTTTAACTTCTTGCATTGTGCATTTAGGTTATTATTACAGATATTGTTTTTTTTCTTGTCTACTTATTTCTAAACCATCCCCCCATCCCTTCTTACTTGTAACTGTGGAGGCTAAAATAAGTAGGTACCAAATTTCTCAGATATACTTGGAATTACATTTAGCTGTGTCTTCCAGATGTAAGAGGAAGTCTTCTATAGGGAAGGAATTTCATTTTTACTACTCACTAATAAACCCCAAATACAACATTTAGAAGGTGAATCAGTATTCCAGTTGAGGTGTCCCAGATGTTAAGTCAGATTTTTCATCTGGGAAAATCCTATGCAGAAATCAAATATGAACAAGTCAATTAGCTTAGTTAAAATTATTTCTCCCCTCCTGAAATCCCAGTTGTTTTTCTCAAGTGCCTCACTGGTCTAAATGATTTTATCAGGGGATCACTGTTGTTTTTGCCTTGCAAATATGCTTTTAAAAAACGTGGAGGCATACTACCATACCAAAATTTTTAATTCAACATTATCAACATCGTTGTTTTCATTAAATATTTTTCAAATTCATCAGATACTTTATTTGTATTATAGAAATGAATGAAAGAAAACATAATTTTGCTCTCAAGAGTTCCTCAAATTAAGACAGAGACTAAGCATAGGATAACCAGTGTGTGCCTAGGTAGTTTTCCTCTTTCAGTTTATTATTGGGGAAGGAAAGGAGAATAAAGGATAACTGGGTGAGGTGGAAGAATACCTGGATTCAGCAAAATGTACAAAATATAAGGAGACACAGAGAATATGCAGAGGGCAGAACAGGGATTTGGGTAAAGACGGTATTATAAGAAAGATGATGTGCTAGTTTGCTATAGAAAACCTGGTATGGTAAAGTCCTTCATTTTGTAGATGGACAAATAGTCCCAGAGAGATGCAGTGACACACTCAAGGTTAACCAGCATTGGCACTAGAACTAGTTCTCTTAACTCTGTTCTGATAACCAATTTACTGTCCTACATGGTTTCTCCTAGTTGCTTTCAGGAAGCAATTGACAATCTCCCAGTTATTCACACTTGCTTTATAAGACCCCTTATCCTTTAACCTAGCTTTACAAAAAAACAAACAAAAAAAAACCCCAAAAAATTAGCTTTTACCTGGGGGAATATATTCCATGCCTTGGAGGCTCTGCCTCTAAGAGAACCCATTCCCACTTTTCTTTCTCCAACCCCCTTGTTAAGGTTCAGGCCTCCTTTTTCCTGGAGGCTTTGAAAATAACTGTGTGGCTAGCTTAAAATATTTTTCTTTAAAATTAATTTTCTTATATTGCTAATTTTTGGACAGTATTTTATTTCTCCCTTCAGGGGTAGTCCTTATAGTTCTCCCACCACTATAGTACTGAAAGTTTTCTTGATGTCATTTCTGTGGAGAAAATACATACTGATTTGACTTCTAAATATTCAAACTGCATTTTCAATAAAAAGCCACATACTTAGGGACTTTCAATAAGTTTATTTGTGTTATTTTCAGTTATTTATACAGTTATTTTCTGTTGCAAGGAGACATTATAAATGCTGCTCAGTTTTGAAACTATGACCTCATACACACAGTTCTCCATAACTATCTTAAAAACTGAACTCTCTCATTACCATAGCAGATCTCAGTTCTACTCCAAATTAGAGAATAAAGCAAAGTACCTCACTATCTGGAAAATGGGCAGAGTATATGAGATAAAACTTGTGGTGAAAAAGGCACCAGTGGTAGTATCATGATGCTACAGTTTCTTACAGAGAATACAATTTCTTCCTCTAGAAGAAAATGGGCGACTTGGACATTAAGTTGAAGTTCACAAAGGAAATTCAAATTAGCACTACACCAAGTCTAGCCCTTTCAAACATGATCTCTGATATTGTCATCAAAACATATTATGCTAGAAATATTTTCACAGTGTCTCCATGTAAACAACACTGCTTAGGGGAATACAAAACTAGAATAACAGAAGATAGCATGTGATATTGGCACAGTTGGAGGGCATCAGTGTGAGTGCTGTATGATTTTGGCATCAAGAAATAGAATTGGACAGAAGAAGAAAGGTTTTACGAAGGAAGTAAAACCTAAACCAAGTTTAAGTTGAGTTGAAGGATAGGTAAAATACATGTGGAGAGGAATAAGTTGTAGAACTGATGGTCAGTTGGATGCTCTGCCATAGTATCTATGTGACTTGGTGAATCCACTCTAACTAATCACTGTAACTGGCAAGTAAGTTATTAAACATTTTGAAGATCACCCTAGCAGCCATTCCAAGATGCAGACTTGAATGTGGCTACTTTCAAGTTCAGGGAGCAGTTCAACTTGCTTAGGTCACCTAGAGATCACAACTAAATTTATAATGAATGAATAATTTGTTCTTACTGTGTATCCATAAAGTATATTCTGTACACTTATTTCTTCTAAGATCCTATAACTGGTCTCTCATTCATATTGACATACTTTAAACTTCATTATCTGTGTATCAACCTAACTCACATGATGGGGATAAATGACTATTATTTCTCTTTAACAGAATGAGAACTATTTTTTTCTTCTATAATACTTAGATCCAATTTCAATTCATCCTCAATATAAACTTTAAAGCAATCTGACCAAGTAATAGCAGAACTGGTTGGTTCTTCTGTAGCAGGTACTTCTGCTTCACCTTTTGAGGCAAGTAGCCTCAGGGACATGGAACCAATTTTCAGCAGTGATTTGCTAAGACATTGAATACACATCTCAATACCTTCATAGATAGAAAAAGAGGGTCCAATTCATCAACACTTTCCTTTAGGTCAGCAGACACTCCGGGAACAATTAGACTGTTTATAAAGCGTTGGTACCTGGAATGGTGCAAAGTCAATTTAAGAAATATATTGAATATGTGAGCTTTTCCAAATTGTCGTCAGCTGTTATGACAAGCTATTAAAGAAGCTATTGTAAAGGATTGAAGGAGCAGCTGATTTCAAAACAGTAAATCAAGTCTTGGTCAAGAGCACTGATGAAAAGAGAACAGGATTCTTGCTGTGTTTATGAGTGGCTCAAGACAGCTTTAATACACATCAATCACAGGTAGGCAGCGTGCGCTGGTCCATGCCCCCGACTCTCAGTGTGACCTTTTGTGAGTCACCAGACAGCTTTCAGGCTCCGTTACTCAGCCGAAAACAAAGCCAGGGCGCAGAAACCCTCAATGAAAAACAGGCACTGCATCGCTAATGAGATATCCTGGGGAAATAAATTCCTCACTGCTACAACCTCCTCTCTGTGACACTCCCCACACTAGACTGCCATGTCCTACACATTCAAGAGAAGGTGGACAAAGTGAAGTACTTGAGGCCCGGACTGTGTTAACGTTCCCAGTTTCAGAAGCATTTAATGGGAAGAATTCACGGCACTTACTTAAAATAGGAAAGCTGAGGAGAAAGAAGTGGTCACGATATTTTGCTTTAGAAATCTGAGCAGTAGCTTTGGGTTCAAAAGTCTCAATCGGCTATGGTTTGCTTAAGAGACTTGGGAGGGTTGACTCTAAATAAATAGTTGGTTCTAAATATTTTAAAGCTGTGTAACCAGCACTTTGAAATAATCTACCTCCTCTAGGCAAAAGTACTCATTAATATGAAACTTTCTGTTCCAATAGTAAGATTAGAGTTGCATGAGCATGTAACAGTGTGACTGTGGAGGAAAAAAAAGTCTGAAATAAAACGGTCAGAAGAAGGGCTTCTTAGGAAGGTTTGGAAATGCCACCATGGCAGTCCATCTCCACAGCTTCATGGGGCAGTTGACCACTGGTGAAAAGAGGCTCAGGAGGAAGTGGCTGACGGGCCCTGTACTTTTGCTTTTAATATTGTTGGTCCTTTGGGGGTTACAGTATACACATACACAAGTGTCTTTCTGGTACACAAGTGTCTCCTTTTTGAGGCTCGCCCCCTTGGAAAGGTTACACATGACTGATCTCTACTGAATCAGTCAGTCTATTTAGTGGCTTGTAAGAAAAGCTGACGCTATCACGGCTCCAAGGCAGGCTGCCACCCCAGAGCCTCAATCGTAACTAATGGGGGTTTAAAAGGGAGATCAGAAAATATCATGCAGATAAAATACAGAGATAGGAGAAAAGACCATAACCTCAATCTGCAAAATGTAATAGCTTTGTCAAAATAAAAGCCAAAGCCAAACTCTCCTGCTGATACACACCTCCCAGCTCGAGGGAACTGTTCAAGCAGAGAGGCATTTTCTATTAGCACAAACCCTGAATGCAGCAGGGAGAAACTTGGCCATAATATCTGCACAATGGCCCCTCCATGCAAACACCATTCCAGTAATGGGAAATTTTAATGATGTAAAGCAGCAAGGTCACACGATATGTCCAGGCAGCCCTTGGAAAGACACTGCCTCGGCAGATATTACAGAGGAGAGCTCAGAATTGCTCTTGGTTCATTAGGCTTTGCCTGAGGGTTTTTTCTTCCACTATTAACTACAAACAAGGCTGAGGTTCTTGTTACTCAGTTCCTCGAATGCAATGCAAAGAGGTAAAGGGCAGGGTTTGTAAATATGGAAAGACAGCTTAGATAGGTTTTTCACAAAGCTGGAAATATTCTGAGTCACCTTAAATATGAAAATTGCAAAAGCCTTATCAATGTTGCAGTGCTTTTTTTTTTCCCTTGGAAGAACTTTTTATCTACTCCTGTATAGATAAAGGTACTATATGCACATAAATATACACACTTGGGGTAGATGGAATCCCTCCCCTCCATACAGCACCACGGCATCTTCTTAGAGTTTGCCTCTTTCTCCCAGCTTTATGACCCCATTGAGATCACTCTTACTGTTTTCTTCCTCGTTACATTTTGATATTTCAAAGCATGGCCTGGATCTCACTCCCATCTCCCCACTCCACATTATTAATGAATTGGAAAGCAGACATCATTAGTTTTCGGAGACCATTTCTTTTAAAATTTACAGACCCCTTCATCTGAATCCCCAGAGACAGTCTGCTGTTCTCATCTTAGAATCTTATTAGCATCATATCTTCTGTATCCTGCCATGCAAACTGCATGGCTATGCACTTTCTAGCACTTGACCCTTTTGCGGACGGAATTAATTTACTCTTTGAAGACGCAGCAGCATGCTGTTGTGCTTGTTAAAGAAAGAAAAGCCGAGCAAGGAGATGGCAAAGCAAGCAAAGAAAATTCCTGGTTTAAAAGCAAGCTCTTGTAAGGCAAGTTAAGTGGAGACTGGGTAGGAGAAACTAATAGCTAGTAACTATTGATAGAAACAGGCAAATTAGCTGATTAGCAGGGATCATTGAGAATTTCTGCCTCCAACCACTAACAAGCATTGGATCAAGCTCCCTGGTATGGAACAGATTACAGAAATTACTTTGTACTGGAACCTTTCATTCTTCGAAAATTCTTTGGTTTAATATGGTACAGGATAACCCAAGCAACTAATTCTAATTTGCTCAGACACCTGATCTGTCTCCTAAAACCTTTCATATTCACTTATTTAGTGCTCATTTTGTGCCAGGTATTATTGTAGGAGATAAGTCAATCAGTGAGTAGAACAATGGCCATTCATAGTAAAGCAGTGAAAAGATAGAAAAAGAAAGAAAAAAAAGGGCACAAAACAAAAAACAAAAAAGGGGAAAAACCCAGAAATTAAAATATGTAACTTTATATATGTATAAGTACAATAAACAGAAAAGAAGTCATGCAAAAGGATGAGTGTTAAGGAGAATTATTTGAAATACGTTCATCTATTACTTAGAATTGACATTCAAGCTGGGATATTAATGATGTGAAGAGCTCTTGGATGAGTGTTCCAGACAGAATGTAAAGACCCCAAGAGTAGAATAAGCTTGGCATATTTAAACATTTTAATTATAGTCAGTGGAACTGGAGTGCAGTAGCAGGAAAAACGTGGTGAGAGAAGTAGGCAGTAGATACCTAAAGGCCATGATAAGGAACTGTATTTTACTGATAGAAGCAGAAAGAGCTTTTTTCAGATTTACTCTTTAACATCACTCTGTTTTATAAAGAATAGACTCAAGAGTGGAAATTGGGGAGCAGAATGAAAGTCAAGAAACCAGATAGGAGGTTATCACAAGGGTCTAAATTCCTGTGATGTCTTGACGTAAGGAGTTAGCAACAGAGGTGATGACAGGGAGAAGGGTTCAGAATATATTTTGAAGATGAAGCTATAGCATTTGTTGAGGGATTGGATAAGGAAGTGAATGGCGAGGTCCTTGAGAGGTCTTTGAGAGGTAGAAGACCAAAGAGAGCATGATTTGAAGATGAAATAAAAAACCCTATTCTAGCCAGGTGAAATTTGACATGACCACTTGATATCTGAGAGTAGATAGGGTGAGGCCTATTCAAAAAGGCCTGGATTAGGACCAATACACATTTTGTAATTGCATACTTACAGAAATTTCAAGCCAAGGAATTGGATAAAACCACCACAGGAGTGAGTTTAGACAGAGAAAAGGCTTTTGGCTCTGGGGCTTTAAGGTCAGTAAGAGGAAAAGGGAGGATCAAAGGGAACTGAAAAAGGAACATAACCAGAAACTACCACCACCACCAAACAAAATGTCTGAGAAAAGGAGTATAGGATGCTATCAGCTGTATAGGATGCTATCAAGAGTTTGAGAACTGTATATTTTATTTGGCAACTTGGAGGTCATTAGTGACCATGGTAAGGAAATTTCAGCAGAGTCATAAGAACAGAAGCTTGATCACAATGAGTTAGAGGCAATATGGGATAGTGGTGAGACCAAAACCAAACAAGACTGTTCTTTTAATGAGTTTTCTTAGACAGGATAGCAGAGAAAGGGAATGGTAGTTAGAGGTTTATATTGGGATGAAGAGAGGTTTTGCTTAAGTTGGGAGCAATCAGAGCATGTTCATATAGTATCTAGAATGATCCTAACAGAAAAGGAAAAGGATTCTGTCTAAGAAACAGCGTATAATTGGAGGAAGCAAGGCTTTGAGTAAAAAAAGGTGGGACCAGTTCCCAAATTAAGGAATTGAATTTAGACAGGGGCAAAGACATGTTTTTCATTGTAATAGGGGGGAAGGCAGAAGGTTATAAGTCGTTGTGGGGGAACCAGCTACCTTTTGATAGTTTCTAACTTCTCAATGAAATAAGACATGAAATGATCAATGATCAAATAATTGTAATTATCAATTAAGTTATTATGAATCAATTATCAATCAATTATCAATTATGTTTAGGCTGATTTGAGATTTATGATAAAATAATTTAAAGAGACCAGTTAGCACCACTAAATGTTTTCTCTCACTATATTTCATGACTCAGTTAAAATGGAAAGGTGGTGTGTTAGACTTACCAATGTTAGGTGTATCAGCAGTACAGTAAAGGCAACTGGTGCAAAGGAGGCTACATTATAGCAGATAACAAATTATAGTAATGGAATGGAATATAATATTGGTGACATGTGGATTGATGCTATGAGGAGGTAAATATGAAGTTAAATTGGTTGATGGTTAGGTATAATGTATGAAGACTTTTGGGCATATCACACTGAAGTTTAAGTGAGCAAGAAACCTTTTTTTACATGAATTCTTAAATACAGATTTTGGAAGTGGTATAGTGAGTATCTGATAAATGATAGAAGGAAAAATTAGTAGAAGTGAGATTATGAGAGATTTATTTGGACACTGAGATCACCAAGAATGTTGACAGGTATATGGTGGAGAGGAATAAAATAGTGATCCAGAGGCTAAAGAAGTAAATTATCAAGAAACTGAGCAAAGGGACACAGTACAAGGTAAAATAGAATGTAACGTTATTGTCATTTGACTCAAAGGAACAGGTTTTTGAGAGGAGGAAGAGAATGGGTCTGAATGGAACAGTGAGGAGACTGGAGAGAGATCTACAGCATCTAAAGACTGAAAATATGTTTTAAAAAGTAGCCACCATTTGACAGAGCAAGGAACAACCAGATTTTAGTTATAGTGAGTTTTAATCAACATTTTGAGAGCTGGTTAATGAGAGCTTTGTTTTTTCTGATGACCACTGATTCCAGAAAACATAAGAGAAGGATTTGGTAGAACCAGACAGAGAGGAGAAACTGGGTCAGGTCCATAAATGTACAGAGCCACAAAAAGATAAGTATCATGATGGTGACCTTAGTGGTGTACTGTCCAATGCAGTCGCCACTGAAATGTGTTTAATGGAACCCCTGAGATGCGTTTAATCCAAATTAAAATGTGCTGAAAGTGAAAATATGTATTGAATTTTGAAGACAGTACAAAAATAAGAGAACTGAAAATCTCTTTTAATTCTTTTATAATGATTAAAGTTTACAACAATAATTTGAACAGGCTGGGTTCAAGAAAATGTTATTAAAATTAATTTCACATTTGAGAAACAAACTGTGGCTGCTAATAGAATTAAATCACATATAGAATTCATCTGATATCCCTATTAGAAGATACTACTTCAGAAACTTTCATTTCTAGTGCTAGAAATGCTAGGATTAGATCTGATAGCTTCTTAGACTTTCAGACCCACTGGTGACCATCTTCTTGGGACTGATCACTTTGACCCTTGCTATCTAGAGTGTGGTTTTTAGATCTAATGCTTGACATAACCTGGGAACTAGCTGGAAATACAAACTGCAGCCTTATTCCATACCTGCTCAATTGGAGTTTGCAATTTAATAAGATCCTTGTGTGAATCATTCATATATTAAAGTTTAAGAAGCATTGATTGAGGTAGTTTGTAGTGGGAAGGCTCAAAAAGTTGAGGTTAGGGAAGGATAAGAGTACTTTCTGTAAGAAATGTTCTTAACCAATGGGTGATTTCCAGGCTCAAAGGGAAGTATAGGATATGGAATATTTTTGATGTCTCCAGACAGGCACCATTTAATGCAAGCAGCTGATAACCACTTATGAACTGTGACAGCACCAAATTTAGATGTGCTGAAGTGTACCACACACAACAGGCTTTGAAGACACAGTATGAAAGAAAAAAAAAGGTAAAATGGTTTATTAATAAATTGTGTAAATTATTAATACAATGAAATATTTTGGGTAAATTGAACTAAATAAAACTGTTAAAATTAATTTCCGTTGTTTGTTTTTTTAAAAGAAAAATTTAAAAGAAAATAAAGGATCCCTCTTAGGGAACAATGCTCTACATCAGAAAATCCACCTTTAATAGAGTCTCACAGAGATGAACTCTGTGGAGCACATTACCATCCACAAGTCAAATCTGGCCCACCATATTTTTATAAAAAAAGTTTTATTGGAATACACCCATGTTCATTCTTGCACATTGTCAATAGCTAATTTCATGCTACAATGACAAAGTTGAGTAGTTATGACTGAGATTACATGGCTCATAAAGACTAAAACTTTTATTATCTGGCCCTTCATAGAAAAAGTTTACTGAACCCAACTATAGAAGGAAATAGCCTAGCCTTACTGTTTCCTATTTCATGATCATTCAGGATCATATATACTGAATAAAGTCTTTGTTTATAGAAAGTTTGACGATATCTAGACCAGAGCTAGAAAAATAGTCATGACAGTCATTGGAAATCTGTTAGAATTCTTTACTTTTTATTGTTGTATATTTCATTCACTAGTTTGCATTACTGAAATTATAATTGTTTCCATTTAAAATATCTTTAGAAGGAACACTTCAGAGTTTATAAGGCTTCATTAGCTTGGATTCTAATTGTAGTTAGATGCTATCAAGCTTTTAATCATTTAAATTGGTGTATTTGAACCCCACCCACACGCCCGGTTCAGCCATGCTGTCAGGCTCTGAGCCCCTGGCTGCCCAGCCTGCCATGCTCCTTTTGGGGTTCGGGGAGCGCAAGTTGGGGGGGGCCCACAGCATGCCAGGGCAGCCGGGAGTGGCTGGGGGCACCCCCGAGCCGCCACCATACCATGAGGTGGCTGGGGAAGGCAGGGGTAACCCTGCCCACACGCCCGGTTCAGCCATGCTGTCAGGCCCTGAGCCCCACACCCTGCTGGACACTCAGGGCTGGCAGGGGTGGGGGGGAGGGGAGGGAGCGAGGGGAGGTGACGAAGGCTGTGAGTGGTGGGGGTCGTTCCCTCTGGTCTTCTCTAAATCCAGCCAACCCTCACCAGAAGCAACTAAATCAGTAACTCAACGGCAGTTGCACACAAATACAGAGGTGAAAAACAAAGTATTCCGGAACAACGACATGTCAGATCCATGAGACGCAGGACTGTAAGACTGATTATAGAGACAAAACTACCTCAGAAATACAACCACTGTGATCTACAACGATGGGAATGGAATTTCCTGTTCAGAGATGCCTTCAGCATGATCAAAAGACCCTCCCACTTTAGGGGGCGAGGAAAGCCACAGAGACGGGCAGTGGCCCCACGATGAACCAGACCAACCACCTGACAGGGCCTATCTCGATCAAAAAAAACTGGTGCACAGACTTTGGCTGGGAGAATCGCCCCAACACCAGCAACCAGAACTACAAAACAAAGAAGGAGCAAAGTATGACAGAAGATGGGTGGGAGCAGCCGACCAGAAAGGAGGAGGCACTGAAAGAACACAGTCATGTGTGAACTGGTGGTCAGCAGCAAAAAGACACTTGGAAAACTAAGCACAGGCCACTGTGTCCCAGGAAACTACATCCACACTGGACAAAACGACATTACTACAGCAAAGAAGAGGAAGAACCCAAGGGACTAAAAATTAAACAATAAAAGGCAGTGAAAGAAGAGATGGAGAGGCCAGGGGGTTGGGGTGGGGGAGGAGGAAGGAATACCCAAAAGGCAAATGTAAACAAAACTTATTCAATAAAAATGTATATTATTGATAAATAAATAGGTTTATTTTCCCATTACACATTGAGTAATCACTTAGAAATATGGTACCAGATACCATAAGTGTATAGTAACTTTGAATATGATAAAATTTGATACAGATTCAGTAGTAATGATGAGCCCTTTCAAAATACAGAAAGATAAACCTATTAATATTTTTATTATTCTGTCTATTTCTGCTACACAACCCTAGTTTAGGGATTTGGTGAGTCCTGCATGTGATGCCAACATCCTTCCCATCTGACAAATCAATTGAAAATAAAAGAGCACACACAAAAAGATACTATAATAACACTAATCAAAAGGTATATTAATATAAATATATGTTTTAGAGCAAATATGATACCAGGTATAAATAAGGTCATTTTCATAGGGTAGGTACAATTCCTAAGAGGATATAATAATTTGTACACTTTGTCACATTTGTGCAACTAATAACAGATTTTTAAAATGTTTTAAACAAATGGAAAATACTTGAAGTAAAAATTGAACTGCAAATTCACAGGGTTAGCTGTAGATTTAAATAAATATTCCTTTCTCAATGATTGATGAAATAAGTAAACATAAAATTAATAATTACTTAGAAGATATGAGCAATATCAACTAACTTGACCTAATTGGCATTAACAGGGCACTTTGGAATACATATTCTCTGCAGTATACACAGAGCATTTACCAACAAGTACTGTAGATCATAAAACAAGTGTTAATAAATTTTAAGAGATTCAAGTGATCCCAGGTATATTCCCCAAGCACACTTAATTAAAGATATTAGAAAATTTAGAAAGGTGTTAGAAAAAATCTATAAATATTGGAAATGAATACATAAATAACCTGCGGGTTAAAGAAAAAAAATCCAAAGGGAAATTTGAAATTATTTTGAACTGAATAAGAATGAAAATACAACATGTAAAAATGTGTAGGCTAGCTCTGAAGTAGCAGTTCAGGGAAATTGTATAGTATGATATGTTCATATTAGAAAAGAATAAAGTTTCAAGCCAAGGATCTGAGATTCCACCTTAAGAAATTAAAGAGTGGCCAGTGTCATTCAACATAACAAGGAAGGAAAGCGCTAATACAGATCAGAGTGGTGTTTGATCAAGTAGGGAAAAGAAAAGCAACATAGATAACAAGAAGAGTAAAAGCTGGTTATTTGGAAAGATCAATAAAATTGATAAACCTCCAGGCAGACTGATCAGGAAGAAAGGAGAGAAGATGCACACTCCCCAAATCAGGAATGAAAATGGTGACTGCACTGTATGTTCTACATATATTAAAAGAATACCAGATGAATGTTATTTTTAAGACCTATATATTGGTAAATTAAACAATTTAAGTGTAAAAAAGTCCTTGAAATATACAAACTGACGAATTCAGTCAAGAACAATAACTTAAAAAGTTCTGTATTTAAGAAGAAAATTGTATGTGACTTAAAAATCTTCCCACAAAGAAAATGCCAGATTTAGATTACTTTATAGGAGAATTCTATCAAATATTTAAGGAAAAATATCAATTATACACAAACTTCCCAGATAATTGAAAGGAAACAATACCATTCTTTTCTGAGGCCAGGATTTACTAGATTTATAAATCAGAGAAAAACATTATAATAAGAAAGCTATTAACTAATAAAACTTAGGAACATAAACTCAAAAATTCAAAACAAAATTTATCAAGTGGATTCTAAGATGATATAAAAAACATACACACAGTGATCCAGTGGATTTTATCCCAGGAACGTAAGGCTTGGTTTAACATTCAGAACAGTTAATATAACATACAGTATTAATAAACTAAAGAAAAGCATATTAATGCAGAAAAAATTAATAAAATTGGACTGCTTTTTTTTATAATGGAAAAAACTCTCAGTAGACTAGCATTAGAAGGAAACTTTCTCAAACCAATAAAGAGCATCCACAAAATAAAACCTCTACAGCTTAACATTACACTTCATGAGACAAAATCCCTTATCAGTAGAATAAGAAACAAGGATTGCCCTTACCATGTTTATTCAATATTATACTGGTAGTTCTAGGCAACACAATGGGATAAGGAAAAGTCTTTATAAAAGAAGAAGCAAAATTCTTTAATCGCTGGCAATTATTATCTATGAAGAAAATCTTATAGAATCTACAAAAAAGCTATAAAAACTAATAATGTTATAGGGTATAAGATTGATATTTAAATATCAAGTATATTTTTATGTAAAAGCAACAGACAATGAAGATTTGAAATTAAAAATAAAAACGACATATGCAGAAGCATTGAGGAGATATTTAAAAGTAAATACGACAAGGTATATATCAAAGAGTTGAGAAACTGAAGGACTAAATGAGAGCAGAGTGATAGCATGCTTATGGCTCACAATACCCAAAATTATCACAATGTCAACTGCCCCAAATTGATAAAATCAATGCAATCCAACCAAAATTTATAAATGGCTTTTCTTGGGGTAGAAATTGACAAGACAACTCTTGTGAAAACAAGATATGTGAAAACACAGAGAACCTAGAATAGCCAAAAGAATTTTAAAAAGAAAAAATTTAATGACTAAATTGTTTGATTTTAAGACATGTAATAAAACTATAGTTATGTCAACAGAACTGAAGTATAGAACAAGAGGGGTAAGGAGGTAAAGTTGGGGGAGGAGTGGGCACAAAGAAGATTAAGATTAAGAAGATGGTTCACAGGTAACAAGGTGGTGGGAGAACCTTGAGATAGACAATGATATAAATATATACATATATATGCAATCAATTAAAATAATAAAATACAGTTATTGAGACATCAATATAGATAGGTCAAAGGAATAGAGAGTGCAGAAATAGACCCACTTATATATGGACTATTGATTTTTAAGAAAGTTGTGATTTAGATCTTTCACAAATGATGCTAAAACATACACACAAATGTACATATAAACAAATGAAATTTACTCCATAGCATATGCAATATACAAAATAATACAGACCTAAATGCAAATTTTAAGACTTTAAAATTTCTAGAAGAAAAAGTAAGAGAAAAAATCTTTCTTCCCTTGGACTAAACATAGATTATTTGTTATGACACAAAATTCATGAGTTATAAAAAAATGAGAAACTGAATATCAGCTCTCTCTAAGTTGTCTCTAAGTTGTTGTGATAGCAAGCTACTTTATGGAGGTAGTTGAATTGATATTAAATTTCATATAGGGAGAAAAACCCTGAAAACACTGAAAGGGAAAACTATGACATAGTGCTATCTCTATAGGTATTAAAACTTCCTAGAAGAAGATGGTTTATTAACTAATGTTTGTTAACTTCCATGATTTTCTTAAACTTGAATTATGTAAACTTTTAAGTTAATTTTGGAAGAATTTCAATTCTACTATAGACAAACATGATGTATATTTATGGATAAAAATCTTTTAAAATAAATTTTTAATGAGGTCTTATAATATTCTCCCTGAAATTTCTTTTAAATTTTGTTTGATTTACTCTTAGGTATATGAAGTTTCTGTTATTGTAAAGTGATATTTTTCTAAAATTATATTTTATAATGGTGTTTCTGATGTATGGGATATAATAACATCTTGCCTATTAAGTGTATTTCCAGTAACCTGACTGCACTCTTCCTTAGCTTTACTGCTTTGCTAGATTCGCTCAGCATTTCTATGCAAACAATTTTTATAATTTGCTGCTTATTTCTAATCCATATCTTTTCAATTGTTTGCTTGCTTTCAAGCTTTTCAATAGAGGTCATAAATAATCACTCTCTTTTCACAAATAAAAGGACTCAATTCCTTTTTCATGTTACTGCTTTTTAGTATTTTCTTTCCTCTTTTGGTACCCTCCAAAACATTATTTTTCTTATTGTCTTATGGTCCTATTTAGATCTATGTACTTGTATCTCATTTTCTTTGTTCAGTATTGCTTATTCCCTACCCCACCTTGATTCTGGGTTTAATTTTTTTCTCCTGAAAAACATTTTTTACTTTTTTTCTCCCAGTGAATACAATAAGCTCTCAAAGTTTTCATTTCTCTGAAAAGGTTTGTTTTTAAAACCCTCACACCTGAGTGAAAACTTAGGGTATAAAATTCCAGATTGAGTTGCTCTTTTTTTCTTTAATATTAAGAAATGATATACAATATTATCTTCCAACTTCTGATGTTACTATTTAGAAATCTGCCATTTTCTTATTATTCCGTTTTTTAGTGTCTGCCTTTTAAAGTTCTCTAGTTGCAATTTAAAAGGACACCTCTACTTGAATGTTTATTGAAGCACTATTTAAATAGCCAGGATACAGAAACAAGGCCAAATGCCCCATACAGACAAATGGATCAGAAAGTTTTGGTATATGTACACAATGGAATTATTCATAAATCAAAAAAAGACAAACTTATGTCATTCGCAGCAACATGGATGGAGCTTGAAGGAATCATGTTAGCAGAAATAAGCCAGAAAGAAAAAGATATATTGGATGTTCTCACTTATATGAGGATATAGGGAAAACAAACAAATGGAGAAGAATTTAAGACTAACTGTCAGCAGAACTGAAGTATAGAACAAGAGAGGGCGAAGGGGGTAAAATCTGGGGCCAATAGGCACAAGAGATTAAGATGATGGTTCATGGATGACAAGGTGGTGGGAGAACCTCTGGGTAGACAACAATATAAAATATATATAAATACATATATATATATCTGCAATTGATCTAAAAATTAATTATTAAAAAATAAAATAATTGCTTAATTCTTTTTTGTATCTTTGATGTTACCAAATATCACTACAGAGAATCTTGGAGTTGGTTATCATGTTTTTGCTATACTGCCGAACCGAAAGACTCACATTTTTCATCTGTTCTGGAAAATTCTGTCATTATATATTTCATTATTGCCCTCTCCACTGGCTCTACCATTGCCCTAATGATTAACTGGAGAGTTTAATCCTTGTATTTATTATGTTTAATAAATGTTGCTTATTGTCTCTTATTTATTTAGGTTTATTCTGCTATTACAGAATGTTGAATTGAGAGTTGACCTCAGACTTTTATTTATAAAATGTATTCCCAAAGAGTTTTGTGTTAGTACTCTCCAGGAATTTTACCATTTCAGAGCAGATGTTAATGTTTATTTATGACTTTGGGAATTACTAAACCATGAAGGAATTGTAAAAGACAGATCACTGTTATTCTCAATTTAAAAAATACATATTGGCACTCAGTGCAAGACTTACAAACTTCCTTGCCATTTTCCTATGTAATAGGTATACTTCTAGACTAGTCTTTTTTTTTTTTTTCAAAAAATACATGTCATTTATGAATTAAGAATTTTTTATTTCAAAGAGGGAACAAGTGATGTTTATTTCTAATTTCTTGGCTTACTGGGCCTCAAGGTCTCATCTTTAGTTCACTCCGGGTTTTTAATTCAAACTTCTAGATTTCCAAGACCAACACCTTTGTCTCTCACTAGATACAACTTCTTAGAGCAGTCACAGTCTTAGTTCTCATGTTTTTTATTGCTCTGGTAATAAATTTATAGCTTATTTCTGGAAGGAAACTATATATTTCAAAGGAAATTTGTTCCATCTAACTTAGCATTTCCAGATGATTACAGCAGGGGGGCATTTGGATGATCTCGTGTACCACAAAGAGATAGAAGTTCTCATAGTTTATACTTTATTTTCTACTACTTTTATACACCTATTTTCTTCTCTCGTTAGACTTTTCTGCTTTCTAGTGCACTGACATGTCATGTTCATCAATACTGCAATGCTTTTGGCTATGCTAGTTGACTGGTCTGGAACATCCGCCCTTTCCACTGCCCACACTTATCCCAACTTTAAGAAAGAAATGTAACAGTCATCTCCTCCACATATTTGTTATTCCTCCAAACATCTCTGGCTCCCTTCTCCTTCAACATTTCCTGGCATTAGAGTCTGTACTTAGTTGTGAATTATATCTGGTTTTCTATTATTTGACATTATTTTTGTCTTATTTCACATAATTTCCAGAAATTGAATTTGAATAGATATATCTTTGTGCTGATTCAAACAACAAAAAGTCTTAACAGATTTAATGTCTTATTATTCTTCTAATGTGCTAATTATAATTAATTAAAAATGTGGAAAATCTGTAATGTGTGCAGACAGTACTTCTACAACATATAAATTAAGGTTTTTTTTTTCTATGTTATTTAGCAATAAGAAACATGCCAAGATAAATTCTGCGCTAAATCAAAAACAAGTCTTATGGTATACATTTCCACCGAATAAAATTCTATCTTCAAATACCATTTGTAACTCTTTATAGTAAATATGCTCTAAGTCTTCTGGAGGAAAATCTCTGTTACTTTATAATAAGATACATAGAACTCTCACCTTTTTAAACTCTAGAATTAGCAAAACATCTGAGAAAGAGAATGGCTAGATAAAAATGTATTATACAAATGTTGTGGTGTAATGGGTCTCCTTAAATGACTGGTATGTTAATAAGTTTACATGGAGATAGCTCTTTTAAGACTTTTTACTCTTTTAGATCTTAAAACCTGGAAATTGCCAATCGTTGCATTCACTTTATTGCGAATTTCTTACATTTTTATAAGATTTGTCATATATGGAAGCAAACTGATGGGTGAGCTGGTTTCATCTTCTAAAATGAATTCAAAGAAAAATATGTTGTCCCCATAGTACTAGAAAAGAAAGCTATGTTGTCCCCATAGTACCAGAACATTCCTACTGTAGTATAATCCACACTGAGATCTGCAGTGGGACTCACTCCTGAGGGATTAATCAGCTTTGGAACAGCTAGTGCTCATGCCAGATACAGACTGGCAGGAAGCTGATGAGGCAGCACAATGAATGATCTACCATAAAGGCCATGGGCAAGAGGTGGCCATTAGTCTAGAGCCTAGTAATGCACTCTTCAAGTACATTACTCACCAATCTATCAGGCAACCTGCTACAGGACCGAGAGATTCCAGCACTTTTAAATCTGTAATGCGATGGCTGCCAGCCTGCTCTACATGCCCTAGGTTGCAAGGGCACAGTAGTGTGGGAGGAAGGCAATTCATTTGATGTCATAGCCAGTATTTTTTCCTATTCTTTCTTCTGTGTGTACTTAAGAAATGGGCCTTCCATTATCTACAGATTAATAGTAGAGAGAATGTGCTAGTGTCTCTATTAGCATTAACTGCCGACAGATACTTTCCCAGTGCCTAATAGGCAGAATTGTCATTAACTGAAATGAGGAAAAACTTGTAGAGGGAAATATGTTGTTTTTCAATCTAAAATACAGCAATATAAATTTCCTACTAAAATAGACAATCACAACAAACTCAACTTAGTAAATAAGCTATAGAAATATAAATATGCCAAAACTAAGCTGTAAATCAAGAGTATAATTTTTTCCCCCCATCTCAGGAAGCAACTCACCAAATTTAAAGGCTCTCTATGCATGTGCTATAATTATAATTGCAAGTAGGGGCTCAAGCAAAGAAAGTGATGATGTTTACTTGTGATAAATTTTCCATATTTGTAATTAAAGATATGAAATTATAATAAAGTCCTAGACAAAGAGAGAGGTCATAGATTTAAGTTAGTTTGGCAACTTCATTATTTACTCTGAGATCACAATTTCCTACTTCTTAAGTGTTTCAGTGTCTTTTCTTTTATGATGATACTAGATGTGATTATAAATTTTACAAGACCAGTGCTCTAACCCCTGAGCTATGGAGCCTGTAGATGTGATTATAAATTTTAAATGGTCTTGCTTAGTAATGTGAAGGTTGGCAAATCTATACTAACACTTTTAGAAGTAGCTTGTTGCATCTAAAGTTGTGAGAAATGTCATGATAAGTTGACAGGAGAGGAAGGAATTTGGAATCCTTGTCTAGACGTGAGGTTTGTCTGTAATCAGCCTCTACAGAAATGACTATACTGCTAGAAAATGTCCTACGCTATGCTTGGCAACCTGTGCATGAAAACTAGCAGCAGAGATTTATTTAAATATACATAGATCACAGTAACAGACAAATTTTAGTATTTATTTAGCATGTACCAAGTGGGAGGTAATATTTTAGATCTTTTATTGAATTCATTCAATATTCACAACAGCCATGTGAGGTGATTATACCGCTTTAGAATTTAAGCAAACTTAAGTTAAACTCTTAGGAGTTTAGATGCGTTATGCAAGCACTTTACAAAATTGGAGGAGTCCAGGTTTGACTCCAGACAGTTGACTCCAGAACATGCATCCTTGACCACTTTATGCAATCTCTCCTAGTCTGCTGAGGTCCCAAATCTGGCTGTGATAAGTGGTAGGACTGGAATGGAGCTCAAAGGTAATTTTTCTTTAAACGCTTTATAAAATTTTGATGCACAGGTCTGGTGCTGTCTTTCCTTGGGGTAGCTCCCAAAAGCTGGGCTTATAATCTGTTTCCTGACCCCACAGGAAATACCTGGTCTATCACAATGTCATGTGTGACATACTGTCAAACCATGTCCTAAATGGATTGAAGGATGAGTTAATCCTACGCTCTTCTATTCTGGTCATACCACATTGTATATATAGGACTCAGTTCTGGGCATCATAGACAGACAAAGTCAAAGAATGCTACAGTACGATGGTATGTAACCACATAAAAATAATTACAGGTTTAGAAACCAAAGATACTTTGTGAAAAAATGACTTGGGGTGATTTGATGGCCATATTCAAGTATTAGAAAAGCTGTCATCTAGGAGAGGAATAAGACTGTGCTGAAGCACTTAGGCAGATAATTAGGCCGTATGTTTGGAAGTTAAAGGAAGACAGGCTGTAGCTTCTAATGGAAGAAAGAATTTTTACGTATGAGATGTATTTTAGGATAGAGCTGTTACTACAAAAGTTCATAGTTACCTGTCACTGAAGTGATTGATTTTTGGTGACAATTAATGAGAAGATTCTAACATTGACTGTAGTTGATTAGAATCCTATGTTGAGGTTGACTAAAATTCCAAAAAATCTTACTCTGCATATATTCTTGGTACAGGTTGGGCTAATATGAACTTGATAGAACATCACACAGTTGTTTGACACCCATATCTAGTTTGATTGATCGATGTCTTTGCAGATGTGTGACTAATAGTTTTTTAACTTAATACTTTAAAATACTGTGGAATATGGGCATTCATACAATCAATAATCATATTTTGAACACATTTGCTAGGGACTAAATTAAAGAAGAAAAGATAAATGACACGTGGTCCTGATCCCTACATCTAGAGGGGTATACATATACACAATGCATTTAGGTAAATCATATATTGCTGACATTCAACTATTTTTGACCCATAAAATGATAATTTAATATGGTTCAACATAAAACTGATAAATATTATTACAAAGATATGTAAAAATGTTATGAGAGCACAGATGAGGGAATCATTAATTCTCTTTGAACAAGCCTAGGGGGAGGCTGGAATTCATCAAAGATTTTTTTTTAAATGGAGGCAATATTTGAGCTGAATTAAAAGGATAAGCAGAAAATGTTCAGATAAACAGGAAAAAGCCTTATATAAAGACAGAAGAGAGTGTCAAAAGGGATAGAAAAATAAAAATGCATTTATGACTTGGGAATTTAAGGTCTGTTTCCCCATAGCACTTGTAATCTATAACAAGGTTGGCATTCTTTCTTTCCCCTATTCTTTTGTATCTTTTATATATTTTAATGAGGGTTTTGGATATTTATCATCACCCCAGATATTAGCAAGGCTATAATAGGCTTTACTATTCATGTGGCAATATTTTCTCCCAGACATTTTATGATGATGATAGAAGAATTCATGTAATTGTGCCAAGAAGTAGATAAGGTAGTCATCAAGACATGAGTATTATAGACAGGCTGGCTCTGGGCTCCAATATGAGCTCCATCACTTACTAATTGGGGGGGACATGAGTAAGGCATTTAATTTCTTTGTGCCTCATTTTCTTTTTTAAAAAATGTATATAATAACAATGTCTTTTATCTTGGATTATAGCAATCACCCATTTCCTTTGTTGGAGAAACAGAAGTGATTTTATTTTATGTTCGCAGTTCGTATCTGGAGAACATAAAACATTAAAATATAATTTTTGAGGGACTTTTTTTGCTGCAAGTAAATATCTTTCTGTTTTAAACAAAGTGGGACAAGTGAAAGCTATCAAATAGGAAACCTGCTCTTTGAAGTTTCTAGGCTACCTCAACACTAGAAAAATTGGCTCTACCAAAACCACATGCAGTTAAGTCAGTATTTATAAGGAGCCCAGGGATTTTGTTCTACAGGGGAGAAAAAAAACCTTCCTGAAACCAAACAACTAAATATTCTGGATAAAAGATTTACAACATCCTTTTAAATATATAGCTCAGCTCACAATAAAGTAAGGAAAATCCTTAGAGGCAAAGAACTAAGCAGAAGCATGAATCTGGAGAGGTAAACATGCTAAAGCCATCGGCTGCCCTGAGGGCATCTGCCAATCCCCAGAAACCTAGAGCTTCTTATTTGAGAAGGTGGAATGGAAACCCCAACTTAAAATCAGGATTCTGGAAGATATATGAGAATGAGAATGAACTAGAAATTTTGGTGTACGAGAGAAGAAATAATAAAAAGGCAGTTCATTCTTTGCTTTGTTTGGTTAGGACAAAATTTTTTTCCTCTTACTATTTCAATAGCACAATATATACTATATAATCCAAACAGAGAATCTTTTGACAGTGGAAGGGGGCATTGTTAATGGTTATGCCAGGACAAAGGACATTTTAATTGGGATTGGTTGGAACACTTTATTTTATAACTACAGGTTAGCAGTTAAGTGGGTATTGAAATTGAAATCATATCACTTAGATGAGCTGGAAAACATCTAGACTGAGAAGTTAATCTTTGCTTGATAGTTTTACTTCTAGGCACCTAACAGGAGAATATGCAAATCACACTCAGTTCTGGCTTCAGAGAATGTGCTCAGAAAAAGTCTAAGATTATCAATTCTCATGATGGGAAATAAAAATAAGAATGACAAAATCCAAGCGAAGACAGATACTACATGTAAATGCCAAGAAAATAAAATGAGCACAATTTAATGAAGAGATAGTGTTTTAAATATTGGAAATACATAACTCAGAATACAAAATCAATGTTATTTTTTATATATAGGCAAGAACGTAAATACATCACAAAAGAGAATCTACAAAATATGATTGAGCAACACTTTTAAAAATGTTCTTTTTTTTTAAAATGGGAAAAGAACTAATTACAATTTAAAATTCAACAACTAGCTTAAAACATCATCTTTGACACAGATAAAGATAGAATTAATGAACTAGAAGATAAAACTAAAGAAATTAGCCAGAATCAAACAGGAGGAGGCATACACCTCACATGTAATAAAAAGAAGATAAGGAAAAGCAACACTCAAGAGAAAATTAGTGAGACTTTTCTAGAAATATTGAAATATATGAATTCTAACAATCAGGAGCTATAAATATCTTGAACAACAACAACAACAAAAGTAAACCAATTTGCACATGCATCTTACCACACATGTGATTCTGCAAAAACACCAAACATGAACAAAGAAATCTTAAGAATAACCAGGAGAATGGCAATTTACTCTGAAAGAAACAGCACTGATAGCTGACTTCTCAACCTGAACAAAAGGAACTAGAAAGTAGGGATAGAATATATTTAAATAATTGAGAGAAAATAACTCACCCAA
This sequence comes from Uropsilus gracilis, assembly GCA_004024945.1. Lineage (NCBI taxonomy): Eukaryota > Metazoa > Chordata > Mammalia > Eulipotyphla > Talpidae > Uropsilus > Uropsilus gracilis. The sequence continues at coordinate 25,693 of PVHY01006323.1, forward strand.
AAAAATGTATTCCAAGGAATTTACTTTTAAAGAATGAAGCAATAGTACAGCCATTTCAAGAAAAAACTTGAGATTTTATAACAGACTCTCACTAAAGAATTTTTGAGGGACATACCTCAGGAAGGTTAATGATACCAGAAAGAAGGTATATGTTATGATAAGAAATAGAGTAAAACAATCAATCAAAAAAGGGGTGCAGTAGATATGGAAATCAATTTACTGTAAACAGTGACAAAATTAGGTTTCCACTTCAGGTTTTAGTAGATTAATGATATCTGGTAAACTCTTATAAAGATAATTATAAATTCTGGAATACATACACATATGTATACATATATATTTGTAGAAGTACAAGTAAATACATATTTGTAGACATAAATTTAAAAGAAAAATCCAAGCGACTAAAAAGTATCTTCCAGAAGAGAATTTAAACATTTTTTTAAGACACAGAATGTGGTAGATTTATTAAAATGCACAAACAACACTATTAATAAGGCAAAAAGGGAGACCACAATTATGTTTCATAAAGGACTTATATTCGCACTATACAAAGAACATTAACAAAAACTAACAATAATCACTCAGTTTTTTAAAAGGGCAAAATATTTGAACTGACACTGCACAAAGAAAGATATACACATGGCCATTAAGCACTGAAAAAGTACATAAAATAATTAGTAATCAGAGAAATGTAAAAACAAGCTCACAACAGGAAACCAGCGCATATTCACTAGATGGCTAAAATTAAAACCACTAAATGTTAATTAGGAAATGAAGCAACCAGAACTCTCATATAATACCAGTAAGTATGCACATGGCACAACTAGTTTGGGAGAGGTTTTAGAAAGAAATCACAGAATGCTTTTAAAATCACATCTATGTGCTTACCCCATCCCAGTCAATTGTCCAACTCTCTAGGTGCCAACTGGGTGTCCTACAATTAAATTATGATACTGAAATCAGTGCAGACCCTGCAGGTTAAGCACTCAGTCCCACAGCTGCAGTAGGATGTCACAGTTGTCACCTATACTTCTCTAAGTAGTCACTTATACTTCTGTAACAACCTGTAAGTCAGGGTTTCTGTGACTACCTCCTCAGGCTTGATAACAGCTCGCTGTTACTGCAGAAACACTGTATTTTCACTGGTTTAGTATAAAGGATATAATAGAGGACTTAGATTAGCAGCCAGATGAAGAGTAACATAAGGCAAACTTGTGAAGAATCTCAAGTGCAAGGTCTCCTATCCATATGGAACTAGGGTGTATTCCAGGTGCTACGTCCTGACACGCAGGTGTTCTCACCAACCTATGGGTTTTCCAAACCCTAAAATTTAGGGCTTTTATGGAGGCATCATTGTAGGGGGATGATAAATGATTAAATTAATCTCCAGTTTCTCTGTCCTGCCCAGAGGGTGGTTGATGGGTGGGAAAATTTAAGCTTTTAATGATGCTTTTCTTTTGGTGTCCAGGACCATTCAGGAGCCCATCAACAATGACCTTATTAGAACAAGAAAAGCTTCTATCAGTTCTGAGAGATACAGCAACACTGTAATATGTGTCTGTAATTCCCATCACTCAGGAAATCACAAGAGTTTTAGGAGCTCTATGTTAGGAATCAGGGTCAAAGACCAAATATTAGGGAAAAAAGATGCTCCCAGCACCTCTATCATCCAGGGAACTTCAAGAGCTTTAGGAGCTTTGTGTGAGAAAGAGGGAGCAGAGATCAAATATATATCTTAAATGATGTCATAGTTTAGAAACTTCTTTATAGTTAAATACTCACCTGCCTTTTGTCCAGCAGTTACCAAAGAAATAAAAACATGTGCCCAAAAGGTCTGTAAAATAATGTTCACAGCAACTTTGTTTATAAAAGTTCACGATGAACACAACTCAAAAATATCCACATTCAGGAGAACAGATAGACAAACTGTGACGTAGTTATGTAATTGAATATTACTCAACAATGAAAAAGAAAGATGATGAATTCAACCTGAGTGAATATAATTCATTTATGCCATGCTTAGCAAAAGATGTTGAAAATACTCTGCAAAATTCTATTTACATAAAGTTCCAGAATAGGTAAAACTAAGCTGGATATCAGAAAAGTGTCTATATCTGGAGAGGAATAACTGGACACGAAGTTATAAAGGACATTCTTGAATAGAAGAAATATCCCACACCCTAATAAGGATGAATGTATTTGGGGGGAAAAACACAACTCAGTAACTTATATTCTTAACAGTAATTTCACTAAGAAAATTTTAGCTAAAAAAAGAATTATAAAACATTAAATTCTAGTTAGCAGGCTTGCTTTTTGCAGTGATATGAGTTAGCAATTTGAAACTAATTTCTCTAAATTCCAAGCTTGAGCTAATGAGTTAACATATAGAGGACACTGGAAGTGAGATCTCTCACAGTTAAAGAGAGAAAGAGTATTATGCATCAAAATAAATCCTCTTAGCATAATGGACTATAACATAGTGAATAAAATAAGTGCCTCTGAGTTCACACTTGTTCTAGTCACTTCATGGTGAAATAGCAAATTAAACAGACTGGATACTGAACCGACAAATCTTTACTTCTCATAGATCTTATAGTTTTGTCTGGTGAGACTCCACTTACTATGTCTATAGATAGTATTTTCTTGGATTCTGATGAAGGTAGCCTTCTTGTCTTATAAGGCACTAATCCCATCATGGAAGCAATTAGCTCCCATACATACATCATGATGTAACATACATACATAACATACATCATGATGTAATTAGCTCCCAAAGGCTCACTGCCTAAAATCATCCTGTTGGGGATTAGGGTTTCAACATATAAATTTGAGGGGGGCCAAAACATGCAGTTCATCAGAATGTTGATGTGAATGAACAAATAAGGGAGAAGGAAAAGCTCTTTCTTACATTAAGGTGTCACTAATAAGTAGAAAATGAATGGTAGAGCTAGATAATAATTTGTGTTTGCTAAAACTAAGAGGTGAAATTTTAATGAGGAACATAGTCACAATGTATCTGTCCATACATTATTTACTAGTTATGAAGAGAAAAGGCAATAACTTACGTGTTGGGGAAGTCTGGCAGAGACCACCTTCACCAAGTGATTTAACTTGTCATCACTTTCTCAGTTCACTGTGCCCTTAGTGTTGGAGCAGTTTTGTCAGAACTTTCCTAGGTTAAAATTAAAGACCAGTAATTCAAGAATAGTAGTTCAGGTCATGTCCAACAGATGTCGCTGTGTTTCTCTTAAAATCTTTAAATATCTGGCAACATCCCTGAGTCGACCGTAAAGCCCAGGGGTTCCTCAGTGCAGAGTTTGGGATCCAGGGACCTGGAAGCGTTGGAATACAGAAACTAAAACAACTGGCAAGTCCGGATAAAAGATATATAGGAATATCTTATATTTCCAATGTTTGGGAGTGCTTTTCAAGAATCACATAACTAAGAAAAAAATAAATAGGAGACCTCGGGGAAAAAAATCAGATTTAAGGAATTTACAGAAGTTGTGAGTAATTTTCGGGCAAGTTAGTGGTGATACAGCTCTGAGAGTTCACAAATACATTCTGAAGTTGAGGGTAAATAACCTATGAAAGAACTGCAGGTGCAGATCCGTGCTTAGAGAGGAAATATTTTTGAAGTATGTTTGATTTGCTTTTCTTTGTTGATTTGACTAGATTAGAAGACAGAATAGGAGAGGAACTGTGGCTTGTGGCGAGGGAATGAGGATACAGTGAACTGAATACATGAAGACAATACCAGGTGAAGGAGAAACAGGAGAGATTAAGAGGTATCATGTGTTTCTTTGAGTCTATAATATAATGAGGATAGTTATATTTTATCTATTTTTATTTGTTTTATCTATTTATTATCTATATTTTATCTATTACAAATTTATTTTCTCACTGGCAGTTCCTACAGTTTCAAGAAAAAGAGAAGTTCTTCAAGAGTAACAGACTTGGAAGTATAAAGTCAAATCAAAATGAAATGTCTCGAAGTGAACAGTGTATTTTGAATAAAATATGAAGGTAGTTTTTTCACTACTGAACTCATCAATTTTTTATAATAAACACAGAAGAATTTAAACATGGTAGAAACCTTGGTTTGCCTATTACTGTTCAGCGTATGAGACTATTCCATGACACAGTCGACAATTTTCTACCATCACAAGGATTTTTCAGAGAGCATAATTTCCCATCTTTAAAAGACCTATGTGATTTTCCCCCAATCACAATTTAAAATATGAGTAATTTAATGTTCTCGCAAATGGCTATTGAAATTCAATGTTTATCCCCACCTTTTTTTTTTCTTTTTAGAAACTTCAATAATTAGCCCTTTTCTCAGTTTTTCATCTTTACAAAGGGTACAGTAATAGTCATTTCCTGAGTTGTTACACAAGTAAAGATAGTCCGAGCATTACTGCAGTATCATAGAACGAAAATCACTGCAGTTGTCATTTCTCTACCCTCTTTGTCTTATTTCCATTAAAAAGATTCCACTTTGAATGTTCCGCTGTGTTTGCTATCCTCAGGTTTGACTTTTCTTCCCTTGTATGATTTCAGATCTGCTGATATAATATCACTTTGCCTAACATCTTCATGACAGAGGTAAGAGAGGGAGATGACCAAAAGGAGAGGGGGAACCTTTGAAGAACAACTGCTCTGCAATCACAAAATAAAAAGGAAATTCAACTGATAATGCTTTTTATGGTTCGATAGCCAGTGGTTTAACTTTATACCACTATCCTCCTTCATTTTTAGAGATTTATGGGCTTTAATTTCTTCAAAATCCAGCTCAGAATTTACGTTGAGTCTTTCCTGACCTCACTGTACATGGAAAATATGCCTTACACTCAGTATCTGTGGTCTTTATTTAGAGTTTTTCAGCATGCAATTGTTGATAGAGCACTGCTATAGCAAGTATTTTTCAGATCTATCTATCTATCTATCTATCTATCTATCTATCTATCTATCTATCTATCTATCTATCTATCTATCTATCTATCTATCTATCTATCTATCTATCATATATCACCTACCTATCTGATCTTGTCAGCAACCTAAGACACAAAATAATGTATACTTCTTTTAATTTTCAAATCAATACCTTTATCTTTTTCATCTCTCCTCAGGATGTTCACTTTGTGGAAAACCCCAAGACCTCCAGGGACACTTAGTTACACTCAGAGGTCAGTTTTAGTAACCATCCTGTGCTCAGTGAACCAAGGAGATGAATTTTCTCTTCAGTTGTTACTAATGTCACAGACATTAAAAATGCCTGTTGAAACAAAGAAAACTCAGTAGCCTAAGCACTGTTGTCACTATTAAAATATTGTGGTGCCACACTCTTGTTCATCTGTAAATGAACCACAATAAATTGGGTAATGCTCTCTGCTTAAAACCTGGTCATTCTGTTTAGGTGCAAGGCTGCCTTGCTTATGAGTCTGTGAGCACCTTCCCGAGCAGGCAAAGAGCTCAACTGCGTTTGTATATCTGGATTCTTGTGATTCTGGCTCACAGTCATGTCTTCCTGTAATGAAAGACTAGGCTAAGATCTTTGAGGTTGGCACATACATATGAATATTTTCTCTTAAGACTTCTGAGTGCCAGAAAGAATAAATGTGGAGAGATTTCCAGGCTCAGCTACTACTGTGACTACTACAACTCTCCTCTGTTGCTTTTTGCATTATCTGCTCTAAAATTAAAAGAAATATCCCTTTTTGGTTCCAAAGACCTTTCCAGAATAAGAAATAGTGCTTTTAGGAGAAAAACCTGTCCTTGTTATATATATATTACATATATATATCACATATATGTGATATATGTGATATATATATATGTGATATATGATATATATATGTGATATATATATGTATATATCCCCAACTAGTGTTTAGGGATCAGACCATTGATTTCTTCTCTCTTTTTGTGATAGGTTATTATAAAGACACTATTGTTTAGCTGACCAAATCCCTAACTCAATATCCTTCACCTACTTCCGCTCCAAGGGCTGAGAAATAGATGAAGGAAGTCCAATTACTAGACTTTCATTAGTTCTGGCTATATAGACCCTTATGGAAATATGCTGGAGAAAAGTGCGAGGCAATAAAAAAGAAGCTGCATCAAATTGGGTTCTCAATGCCAGATGTCAGAACTATATAGCACAGAAGCAGCACCAAGGGACAGACACCAGAAAGGAGACAACTAACATGACTGCCACCTCCACCACAGGGAGCACCACAACAAAGGAGCCTGGAGCACCATGCCATACACCTACCCTGTGAGAGGTTCCTAATCTGATGTGCAAGGCCTGGCTGTCCACCTCACAGAAAATCCTGGTGATCCCAGCAGCCTGATGGCTGTGTTCCAGAAGCAGAGGTCCTCACCCAGGAAAAGGGACATTACTGCAGGAAAAAAAGACAAGTGAGCCAAGCATCAACCAACAACCTACAGTGAGTGAGGAGTTGGAGTAACCAGAGTGGGGGAGGGAGGAGAAGAATGGGGAGCGTGATCTAGGGAGGGCCATAAAGGGAAGAATAATGACACTAATATGACTAATGTATGAAAATTAAAAAAGAATAAAATTTAAAGAAAAACAAAACTCTTGGATGAATAGAGGTGTTAAATCAGGTTGCTCGTTGGAGAGCTCTCTTTTTTTTCTTGGTGTAGGCATTTATTGCTATAAATCTGTCATAGAATTGTTTTGCTGTATCCTATAAGTTGTGGAATGTTTTTCTATTTTCATTTATTTCAGCATATTTTTTCCTTTTCCTTTTTTTTTTTCTTTAACCCACTGGCTGTTAGGAATGTGGTTAATTTCTATTTATTTATGACTTGCTCACCTTCTTCCTGTTAATGATTTTGCAATTTCATACCACTGCAGGCAGGTAAGGTACTTCCTATGACTTTAAGCTTTTTAAATATGTTAATACGTTAAGACTTGTTTTGTGACCTAAAAATCTTACGTCTGTTTAAAACAGATGAGTAGATCAAGAAGATGTGGTATGTATGGAGTACTACTCAGTTATCAAAAAAGATAAACTCATGGTTTTGCAGTGACATGGATGGAGCTGGAAGGGATTGTGCTCAGCGAAATAAGTTAGAAAGAAAAAGAGAAATACTGGATGGTTTCACTTATAGCAGGAATACAGGCGATCTGAACAAAGTGTCAAAAAGAAAGACAAAACTTGCAGGCAAACTATAGCTCTGAGACATACAGCAGGGAAGGGAGAAGAAGAATGATTAAAATGGACTGGGATGAGCACAAGGGACTATGGTAAAGAGTTCACAAGTGATATGCTGTTGGGAGACAGTTGAGGACTACACCTTGTTGTGACTTGTGGGCTGCTCAGCAAGACACGAGGACTCCGATTGAAGTTCAAGGCTTCAGGTTTTTTACTGGTGTGCCAGGGTCCTCACGCCAGCTCAGCAAGAGAGACCCCAAGCAGTCTCTGTTTCAACCTTTTATAGGGCAAAACCACCACCGCCCCCTATTGTGAAGCAAGCATGCAGGTGTAGGACATGGCCCCTTGCTTCCATAACTTCCAATAACGCTGACATCCATCATCTATCAGGACAATGCTGTCATCCAACATCCATCAGGAGGACGAGACGATTGTCACGAACAACCAGGACTAAGGGGAGGGCAGAAACAATATGTGGGGACCAGCCAGCCGTGGCAAGTACTTTCCACCGGGGACAGGGAGAGGATGCTGGCTTCAAAATGGAGGTTTTAAACAAATTGGAGTAATTTTGGTTAGTCTGTTCCCAACACACCTGAGGAGAGAAACCAAATACTGTACAAAAATGAATCATGATGAAAAAAATTAAAAAGATTAAAAGATAAGTAAAAGTCTTAAATTTGTTACATTTGTTTCGTGGGAGAAATCACTAACTGAGAACAAGTCTCTTGGCACTGAGCTGTGGTGCCTTGGGGATGAAGTGACACAGGTAAGAAGAGACTGTTCTTGTCCTCTTCAATGCACTTACTATCAAAATTTTCACTCCAACAATTTTCTGGAACTTTTCCATCTGCCAGACACCAGAAAGGTACTTTTGTCTGTGGATGATTGTTAAAATTGGTGTTTTGTGGTGGGAACCACAGTAGAAAACTGCTATTACGCTGTATTGCTGATCAATAATAAAGTATTTATAGTTACAGGAGAACTACATGTCTAACAAGAAAAGTCCTCTTTCTAAAATGATTAGGATTTTTTTGGGAGTGTTGGCCTTTGTCTACTAGAAGTGTAAAGTGGAACTAGGATAAGAGAGTGGAGGGTAAATGTCAAAATGAATTGGAGTAAGGAGAATAGTGACAAGATAGTATGTTATAATAGTACCCAAAATAGATAAAGGCCAGTTAACAGTGGTGGCTTGAAAATACAAATTTAAACTTCTCCCTTTTAAAGCATTACTGAAAGGATATAATAATAATAATAATAATAATAATAATAATAATAGAATAAATCCCCTAAGGCCAAAGATAACACAGAGGAGAAAACATTAAAATTTTACTAGCTAGTATTCTAGTTGAATAAGTGGGAGCTGGCTCAATAGATCTTTGGAAACAGAAACTTAAACCAGCAGAGGACACTACTCAGCTCAGAAGCAAGTAATTCCTACTACACAATGTCATAAAGATAGGGAGATTATAGGTCCTTATCTCTTCTGTGTGTGTGAATAGGTGGGAAGTAATAAATAAGGAAGAAAATGATGAGGATTGGAGAAAAGTTTATATGAGAAAGAGCTAGAGTTCTATACCATATTCCTCTGAGAGCTGAGGAAGCTGCCCCTCTCTCACTCATGGAAAGAAGTAGAGATTTATTCTATGAAGAGCACAACTGGGGGATCTCAAACTAGAACAGAGGGTTAGGCCAAAGTCTGTGTCTTCATCTTGAAAACAGGTGAATTGATGATAATCTCTATAATAAATGTCTAACATACAATCTTCTTTCTCAAATCTAGTTCCAAGAATGCTGGAAACCAAATCCATAATCTCAAGATAGAAGTTTAGAAAACTCTCCAGAAAAAAAAAATCATGAAATAAAAATTTAGGAATTCTGACATTTGCAGGTCCTTAATGAAATGACCCGTTATTTTATCTAACACTGACTCCAAAAGGTAACAATCCACACTCATACTTAGGGAGCTTTCAACAATCTTTTTGGTAATGCGCACTCAAATACAAATGCAAAGTCAAGGACCAGGTATTTGAACAAAGGTCCTCTCTTGATAACACTGTAAAGCCAAATAAGAAAAAAAGAAGAAAAAAGGAACTTTGAGGAAAATAACAGGAGAAAATAATCTCTTAAGACATAATATTATCAAAGAATCAAGAAAACATTATGATTGTATCCATAAGACAAGAATAATAAGTTATTAAAAGGGAACATTCTTTGTAAAGTTATTCAAGTTAAAAATATGATATTTAAGTTATACTTTTGGTTTTGGTAGAGTAGTTTTATTAGGTAAATCTTTCAGCAGAAAGCAATAAACTTTGGGGGAAATATCAAAGCAATGGTTTGAGGAATAATTCACAGATTAGTAATTCTACTAGTTATCCAAGGTGACAGACAAGGAAAGGAAGGTGAGAAGGTTTTGGCATTGAAGCTTTGGTGATGTGAGTGCATGCATACAGGCATAAAATTTTACTTTGAAAAGTGTATAGTTATGTAAACAATTGACTGATAAATTTGAGAAAACACACACACAAACCAAATGTGTGAAGTCACTTGCAAGCAACTTAAAGCAGGTAGAGACTGGACAGGTCTTGATACTTGGAAAAAAGAAATTACATTAATACTGTATCTATGTGGCTTTTCACTTAAAAGGAACTGCCCAGTGCAGACTGCATGAAGGAGCTGGAACTCAAGCAGAAACTACAGTCTTTAGTGAAGATTCAGATGGAGAAGTTTTGGGACTGCTGGCATGTTCCAAATGTAAAGGGAAAATCTCAGAAAGGAGGTTGAGGAGTTGGGGGAACAAAATCTCTTTTATAAATTCCTTCAAATCCTTGGTTGACCCTGGTTTCTGTATGTTCAGAGGGCTTGGCATAAACAATCTACTGGAAAATGGAAAGAAGGAAGCTATGGTCGGGCAAATAGAAGAAAATGTCAAAATTAGCGAACAGTTGGAGAATCTCAGCAGAGAAATGCAAACTATCAAAAAAAAATCAAACAAATTTTAGAAATGAAATATACAGTATCTGAAATGAAAACTCTGTTGAATGGGAACAATAGTAGGATAGATAGCTAAATAATAAAGGAAACAGGGCCGGGCACGGTACCCCGGGCAACAAGAGCCTGCAGTTCCACGGGCAAAAATAGTAAGACTTAGTCTCAAAGAAAGGAAACAGTAAACTTGAAGATACAAGAATAGAAAACAGTCAACCTGAAAATGAGAGAAAAAAAACAGGACAAAGACCCAGTTTTCCATAGTTAAGTCTTAAATTATGTTTAATTTTATCACAATTGTTTTAAATTTAAATATAATTATCTAATTATACTTAATTGTATCAGAAGAGAGAAAATGGGTCAAAATACTTGGAAAGTAATGGTCAGTTTTTTTCTGAACCGATAAAAACATAAGCTTACAGATTAATGAACTCAACTAGGTTTCATCAAGCTCAATGGCTGGAAACACAGACTCAGAGAAAGGGAGTTAGTGGGAAAAAGTACCACTATCAACCCCAAAATGATACAACTGACAACTGATTTCTTAACAGGAACATGAAAGGCAGGAGAGAAAAAGACATCTTTAAAGTGCCAGGGGAATGGGAACTAGCAAAACAGAACTCAATGTCTGGGGGAAATTATCTTTAGAAAATGTAAGTGAAATAAATAAATTTTCAGAAAAACAAAAATTGAGAGGACCTGATGTTATAAGAGCTATATTAAAGAAACTTACCCAGGAAAGACAATAATAATCAAAAATGGCAAATGAACAGAGGATAAATACAGAGAACCATTCTTCATCTTTAAGAGACTATGAATATTTAATGGATACATCCAGCTGGCAAGCACAAACCTACGCACGGAGGGCAACAAAAGGACAATTTAAAAAGAAGCGATGCTGAGAAGAAGGCCAAGATTTCTGTTAAGTAGTACACTCACTGCCACCCCTTGGAAAAGGAGGCAAGCACAAGTCTGGATCCAATCTCCAAACTGTCTCTCTACTGGGGCAAAAGACAGGCAAGACTGTTGGTTTCTCTTCTACCAACAAAAACAAAGGCATCAACTGGAAAGAGGAAACATAGAATGCACATGATGCACAGAAGTGCATTTGTGGAACAAAAATGATCTTGGCTGGCATTAATAAGTAAGGGCAGAGCTGACAGCTTATCTCAAAAAAGCTCCCTATGAGTTAGAGTTGGCATTGCTTATGTATTATAACATAGAAGTATCTCATGACTTTTAACACGGGCTATACTTAAAGTGGTCTCCTACATGAGAATTCTGATCATGAATGTTTGATAGAGCATTTTTCTTGGAGGGTTCTGATTTAAATAAGACTGGAATGTGGTTAAATGAATGATTGGCTTTTTGGATTTTGACAGTAATTCCAGTTCTGCAAGTATAATCACTGATTACCCTTCTAAAGATAAAATTGGGCTTGATTAGTAATGTTGAACTTTCCAAAGTGATGGTGAACACCATCTCAAAACCTATACAAAGATTGGTGTTATGTGTAGATTTATATTACTAGCTATATTGATACAGTTAGTTCCAGGGAAAATTCCTTCTCTGTCTCACAGAAGAGAGCAAGACTCATTTGTGTTTCAAGTTGTGCTCATTATTTTGGAAAAGGCAAGGGTTGAAGATAAGTTGGCAATGCCCATTTTATTTTTTTGATCTTAACTATGCCAATTTAATTAAAACTCCCAGTATCTAAAACATTGACTTTTACTTAATGAAAGACATTTAGTGTGACTTCTTCATAATAATAAATATTTAAGACTTAAACATCACTAAACTGTTATGCTAATGCATATAAATGTACTATATATGAAATTAAATATATTCTTATTATATATAATAGATAGTAACTTCCTTTTATCCCTTAGAATGAATCTTAAGTGCCTAAAATAGCATGCAACACAGAATATGCACTCAGTAAATGTACTGAAAAAATACAAATCTTGTGCTGAAAAACTTGACAGAAGTATGCTGTATAAAATAATCTCCACATTCATGGGCTGCACACAAAAGGTTTCTGTGCTTTAATATACATAAGCTAAACCTAAACTTAAATTTATTTAAATTTGAATTCTGATAGTTCTATGCAATCAGATTTACCAACTCCTGTTCACAAATAGCCTTTGTGTGCCCATATTAAGGTATCGTTGTGAACTATCATCGTAGAGCTATCTTTCATTAGAAGATATGTTTAAAATCCTTGTTATTTAAATCTGCACTAACTAATCTGACTAATGTGATTTAGAATAGAATGTTCAAGTGCTTTGGAATTATTCCAAGGAGGTATATACAAAGACAGGGTCTATGCAATACAATCATGGCCTCTAATTCAACATGGTGCCAAATGCTGCAGAATGTTCATGATGCCTTTATGTGTTATGCTATGAATCAATCTTCTTTGGACCACTATGACACCTTCAGTTTTATATTGCCAAATGACATTCTATTGCATTTACTAGCCATGAATGCAAGAGAAAACACAAACATAATTGCTCTGAAGTCACAGAGCTGTATTTGTTATAGGAGGTCACTAAGGTTATTTATTCACAATAGCATTTTCTTAAATGTTTATAATTAGTAAGATGAAAACAATTTAAAACTTGAAATTTTCTTGACTTCATAACACTCATCAGTTTTAGTCTACATATTCTACCTTATTGTTTATTGTCTGTTTCTTCTATTCCCACAAAAAAGTGAGTTCATCAGGCAAGAGAACTTCCTTTTATTCTCTACAATGTATCTTAAGTGCCTAGAATAGCATCCAACAAAGAAGGGCTTATTAACTGTAAAAACGAAACAAAAAAACAAAACATGACTACATTTCAGGATTCCCAGATTAAGGTATATTGGCATGGGGGAAAAACCTTGGCCTAAGAGTCAGAAACCTGTCTATGAATGTACTTCAAAGGGTAAGTTACTTAATTCAGGGAGTTCATTTTTCCCAAGTAAAATATAGTCTATTAAAAATAGGGATAGCAACTGCTTCATAAAAATATATAAAATATCAGCATATCCACATATTATTATATATGGAGATATTTTTAGAGCTATTATAGAAAAATTTAATCAAGTATAACAACTTTTTCATGTAATCATGATCTCTCATGTAATCTTACTTATAAAAAGGTAAAAGAGGAAATAGGTTTGGAATAATGAAATGACAAAAAAGAACAGGATCTGAAACTTCCATTAAAACAACTCCAATGAAAATACTGGGTGGTGCATTCATAATAATCATTTGTCAGATGTCAAAAATATTTGATTATAATAAGGCTATAAAATAAGTCAAGCACAAAGAATCAATGAGAAAACAGAAATATATGAAATACATGAAACAGAATAAGGATTATCTTGTGATCTTAGCTGCACCTTTTTCCTGATGCAGGTTTACCTGGCTCCAGAGGAACTTCAACCCTCAGGCCAACCCTGAAGGAAGAATTAACCTACTTATTGAACCCTTAGGCTGTATGCATCCCAGGAAGCTGGGTATTTGGGAAACACAGGAAGTTGATTTCAGCTTTTGACTGTAATATCCTATGGCCTAGTAAAGGAAGAGGTTAAAAGCGATTTACTATATCAAGAAAAAGCAGTGTAGATTTACTCTGCAGTTTAAATTTTGCTGCCGAATGGAATTCTCAAAATACTTTGGAAGTACAAATGAATTTAAAATGTTTCAGGTAAACATTATTTACTTTATGAAGAGAGGATAAAATAAGTATCACTTAGTTTTAGGCAAGAGACATATCATTAGGGTTCAGTTTAATATTAAAAAGCATATTTGGATGGATAAATTAAACTTTCACCCAAACCATGTCCCCCAAATGCCAATAGGTATTGGTAGATTAAAATGGGTTGTTCCTCCAACTTCCTTAACACTAAAAAAATAGTTTGATGTGAACTATACCCCTAAAATAACTGGGTATTAACAGTCAAGCAAACACAAGCTCTTCCCCTAGCATTTACACTTACCTGGTTGTGCCAATGTGCTAGTTCAGTTGTTCAGCTGCAGGTCTTTCATCCCAAGGTACAACAGACATTGTTTTAACTAACTTCCACTTAGCTGATTGGCTATATTGGCCTGCACGCTTCATTCTCTATAAAAACATGACTGAATCTCACCCTGTTTAACCAAGGATCATGGCTAATAAGCTGTTTTCTAGTATGTCCAGGTATTTTTCCAGTTAACAGAAGCATACTAAAGATCAACTGCACCTATTTCCTATAATGCTTATGCCTTATTTTCACTTTTATTATAAACTCTAGTTAGGGATTTTGAATGTGAGCACAAGAGGAAACTGTAGACTGTGTGCAAACTAAACTGAATGTACTAAAAGAACTTGATAAAGATGTCACTAGAAAATACTTGAACTTGGAGTAAATGAAGACAGTAGGAAAGATTAGAACAACCATAAAGATCTAGATGCATTTTGCATTCAAATTGTTTCAGATATCTCTATTATGAAATCAAAACAGCAAATCATACATTGTGTATTAAGGGTGTGATTTTGGTGAGCATATCAGAAACACCACTTCATAATTTATTCTCAAAGAAAAGACCTTGACAGCTCTACATCTCAGGATTGGTGAATAAAAACAATAATACACTTCAAAGAATGTAAAATATTTAGGAATTAATGTTTTTAGAATCCCAGCTATAGCCAACTTTTTTGGTTAACTGATCAATTACAGGTCCCAAGATACTAATTAAGAGGGTTCTGTCCTGTGTTTCTTGTTTCTTCTCAGCCTCTGAATCCTGGAGATTTAAGGTGCCAGGTTTCCCCATAACTCCGAAATTCTATTTAATAGAGTCTGCTAAAAAGATTTCTCATTAATTAGAACCTACATATTTCTAGTTGAATTTCAGATTTGCAAGATTCCAAAAAATAATAAGATTTATAAGTATCTGGAGATGATAAGCTACTAGAGAAGCAAGAGTAACTAGGAACAATAAAAGCACAACTTTGGAAGAAGAGAGGAAAGCTGAATGTATTTAAAAAAAGAAATTATTAATTAGAAGAAAACAAAACAAAACCAAAGGATGTATGATCGATATGAATCACACCTGTTGACTCAATTGTGACCATTGGTTATAGCAAATAAGGCTCATCAACTAGAAAATAGTATAAAGGCTATGATCTATTGATAGTGTGTAATTGTCAAATGTAGTTGCTAAAAACGAAAGATAAGTAGGCTTACATAGGAAAAGATTCTGGGTCTCTATTATTGAATAAATAAACAAAATGTTGAAAAATAGGATCTCATTTTTGTTCAGCACTTTGCTTACGTAGCTGTACACATGCAAAATACACAGAAAGAATACACAGAAAGCTGTCAGCAACAGATACTCTTGGAGAGTGTCAGTAAGCATAAGAGTGGGCATAGAACATACTTCATATTTTCACACATCTTTAGGATTTGTATTCTTATAACAACTTGTTATTTTTTAAACAAATAAACATTTAGCTTTGACAAAAAGCAGTGTAAACAATATAAACACAGAATTTATGGTTATAGCAATGCTACCTTTGGATATTTCATGTTTATAGGTTTATGACTTCTGTGGTGATAGTGGGAAAACTGAGTTGCCTTTTCTAAATTGAAAAGACTAAGTCCAAAGAAATGTTCTAAAAAAGGAAACTAACAACGAGATAAACACTGATAATGACATCTTAACTCTTCTCTGTTTATGTCTTTTTGCTCTGTTCTGGGAGACTTCCTTTCACATTTCTAATTCAGTCAGTGACATGTCATTTTATCAATTCTATTGAGTTTTCTGTTTTGACTGACATCCTTTTAACCTTTAAGAATTCTTTCCTGCTCTGAGTCTTCCTTTGTATGGAAACCTGTTACATGTTCTTTCTTTTGATGAATCTCAGAATTTAATTAAAATTTTTAAACATTTAAAAAATGTTTCTTGCATCATTTAAATTTCTTCTGGGGTGACTGACTCATTTTCCTTGTTGCATTCTTTCATATTTATTTTGACTTTACTCATGTCTGGTGATCTTTGTGTTGATGTTGAGAAATGAAGGGCTAAAGTTGTGTGCAGTAGATGCTCTTCATAGATCTCTTGTGCCTCTGTTTTACCTCTGTGTGATCCGTATCCTCAACAGATTTGCCCCTCAATGAACTGCTTGACTACCATCTCTGTTTAAATGGAAAAGGCATACCAACAGGCTTAATGCCCATGAACAAACAGGCAACAATAAAGGAAGAAATCCTTGCCGAAGTGTTGAAGGGTACTTGTGTATGTCAGAAGTCCTTAATATATTCATAGAACGCATACTAATACATTTACAAAGGAGTTATCATGGTTTTAGTACAAGGACAAATCCTTTATTGAAGTGTTTGAATAGGAGGAACGGATCATCCTGTCTCAGCCTCCCACAATTTGTCAGTCTTTCCCTATTTTCTAAGATATTGACACAACTGAAAAATACTGATTATTTATTTTGTAAAGTGTCCCTCAGTGTAACTTTGTCTGAAATTTCTCACGATTTGACAGATTATGCATTTGTTTTGCTACAATAATAGTAAGTCCAAGATGGTGCAGTGAGACTGTATCATATCAAAATAGGATAACAAAATATCAAATGTCCCACTATCAGTTGATATTAACTCTGAAAATTTAGTTAAGATGATGTCCGCCAGGTCTTCTTTTTTTCATACTTTATACATATATATTTCATCTCTTTGTATTCCCCTGGGTTCACCCACCACTTCCCCTCCCTGATCACTCCTACCCATCCTCCCAACCCCAGTTATGTACTTTAGTTTGGTTGTTAGCTTGTTTTGACTTTTCCTCCACCAGGTCTTCTGGAGTAAAGTAATTTTTCTTCCTTTGCAATTAAGCTCCTTGCTGGGATTTTTACTGTAGGAACTGTCTTTTTGCCAACATTTATTTAGTTTTTTTAATCAGTATAGTTTCATAAATATTAATTTAATCCTTGGTACATAATCTATTTCATTTTATATTCTATTCATGTGGGTTTTAAAAGTGACTGTCTATGTTTCCTACAGAATGATTGTTTATTGCTTAGAAAATGCAATCTGAATGATACCTCAGTTTTGACATTTATTGAGATTTATTGCAACAAAGAATGTGGTTAGTTTGTGGCATTATTTTATATATATATGACATTATGAACAATATTTTTTGCTTTTGAATATTTTTATGAACTAAAAAACATGTAAGAATGCACCAAATGTGCTTAGTGAATTATTACAAAGCAGATACCTGTGTGACACCTATACAGGTGAAAAATAGTGGCAAGAAAAGATCCCAAGTGCTAACCCTGCTTGACCTTTCAAAGAAAACCCATGTCTTAATTTTTAGGTTACTTAGCTACCTTCTTCTCCTAATAATTACATCAACTAATTATGCACTGCTAAGGAGTATACATCAGTGAAACAAGTATTTTAGAAACCTGTTAGTACTACCACCAAAAATAAACTTAAATATTGCCAGAGATGAAAAAGAGGAAATAAAAGCATTCCATAATGATAAAAGGTTCCATTCATGAAGAATGCATTAAAGTCCTAATTATATATGTATGTGTCTAGTAAATTTCAAGCTACATGAAAGCAAAATTAACAAAATAAAGACAAAAATGTACCCACTCATAATTTCAGGTTTTAATACTTCTCAGTAATTTACAGAATAAACAGACATATATATCAGTAAAGACATATATGTGAAAAACTATCAACTGGACCTATTAGAATCCTACATGTAAGATCTTACTGAATTTTCATATCTATTTTAATAACTAGTGAAACATACTTAATACAGATACATAAACACATTTTCATGGTTATTGGCTACTTAGGTATTGTTTGAGATTACTATTAGTGCTCTGCCCAATTAAGACTCTGCCTTTAGGGAACCCTACCTAGGATAGTTGCTTATAGGACTCATAGTTAGAAATAGTCTAGGAAAGGTTCAAAAGTCTCTAGTAGGCTGTAACAGTGGCTGGGTTAAGACTTTCATCTGTAGTGAATGGGGATGTGATACCAGTAGGAAGAATATATCTGCTGCATAATCCC
The DNA here is from genome assembly GCA_004024945.1 of Uropsilus gracilis. Lineage (NCBI taxonomy): Eukaryota > Metazoa > Chordata > Mammalia > Eulipotyphla > Talpidae > Uropsilus > Uropsilus gracilis. Next base: position 43,929 of record PVHY01006323.1, read on the forward strand.
CCTGGCATTTCATAGCAATGATGGAGTTAAGGGTTAGGACTGTGAAACCGAAGGGGTATCGCTGAACACCACACTGCTTGAAGAAAGAGAAAGACAGACTTAAGTCAATTAAATACTAATTTAATGCAAAGAATAAAAATCAAAGGGTGAACATGATTTAAGATTAGGAAGGTGGCTTAATTATAAGAGTGGCAAAGCTTAAGAGAAAGCTGACTTCTCATCTCTGTAGTTCTTTTATGCCAAAGTGAGAAATCTGATAGAAAAGTAGGACACTGAGCCGCAGGATAGGAAAGTTAGGGTTGATGCAGTTGAGAATTTTAAATGCCCAGATTACTCTCAATCCTTTGGTTTTATGAGGGGCCCACTTTCACTAGAAGGGGGACAGGTCATCTTGCTTGATGACCATTTAGAGGCTTATAATAATTTCCTTTCTCAGAACCTCACCTAGTTTCACCTATTGTCTGTCTCCAGACCAGTGACTAGAATCAAATCACAGCATGGACTCACTGGGAAATCTTGGGCCCACTAAAGAAGGAGAGAGATTTCATGTCAATAGGGAATGGCAGTAACTAGTTAATAAGTACCATAGGAACTGGAAGAATATGCCTGGGAGCAGATTCCAAAGGTACTGAACCAGGGAAGTGGAATATGAAACTGTTTAATAGGGGAACTTTTCCACTGCTCAAGCTTAATACCCTGACTAGGGTCCTTATAGTCATCCTGATGAGGTTTTCAGAAACCTGAAAAGAGTGATGGCCCACCTTAAACAAGGATATGAGTGATGTTGCAAACTATTCAGGAAGTAATGAAAACCTCAGAGAGGTTATGCTAGAGTAGACTTTATATAAGACCAGAACCCATCCTACTTCATTTTTTGGAGAATTTGCACGTGCTTCTTTTACTGACACCATGGGGTAGCTTAGCAGTGACTGCCTTCTCTAGGTGGGAATTTTGAAGGTGATGGTGTTACAGAACAGGAATCCCTTTTATACATGCAGATAATATGAAAACAGGATAGCAGAGCAGCATTCAATTATCAGGATTATAGTGGAAGTAAGTATTATGCTTAGTAACAAGTTCTGAATGGTATCCAGCCTGACCCACAGGAATTTCTGGAGAATCAAAAAACTGATGCTAACAGAAGCAAAATATCTAAGCAGCCACAAAAGCAAGTGTGTACACGTGTGTGTGTGTGTGTATGTGTGTGTGTGTTTGTATTAAAAAGGGATCAAGATTAGAAGAGTAGAAAATTTAAGTTTAGTTACTTCAATGGGAAGTCAGAATCTCCGGCTCATTTTCCAGACCAGAGTCAATTTTGGATCAAGAAGCCATCATTTGGAAAATGTGGGATTCACTTGTTTCCACAGACAAGAGAGTACAGTTGTGGCTGACTCCTCTTTCTGAGACTAAGTTTCTGAGCTCTGAAATATATGATCTTATACGAATAGATCTACTGCAGTTTTCATTTGGTGAGGCTTAATATAGCATATTTATTCCCACTCTTAACTTTTAAATGATTTACATTTAAATATTTATATTCAAAATGGTTTGTTATGGGCAGCATATATTTGGACATGCCTGTTTTCAATGTATTTTCACAATCCCTGTCCTTTAGTTAGAGTATTTAGGTTATTTGCATTTAAAGCGATTCTTGAGAGAAAAAAATGAAGTGAATCTTGAAGATTAAGTCTATTAACTTGCTATTTGTTTTGGATTAATTGAGCATTTAATTACTCCATTTTCTCTCTTTTGTTAGGTCACTAGTCTATTGTTTTATTAGCTTTTTTAAAAGGGTGTTATATAACTTTAACTCATAGTCTATATATAAGTGATATTATGTTACTTCAAGGATAATTTAAGAAACTTGTAACAGAACTCTTACATTTCTCCACTTTCTTAAATAGATTTTGTGCTATTATTGTCATGGATTTTTATTTGCACATATTATAAAAACAATGTACTACTGTTATTATTGC
>PVHY01006323.1:46004-75522 GCA_004024945.1 Uropsilus gracilis
CCGCCCCCCCCCCCCGGGTTGTCTCCAAACCGTGGACTCAAGTAACCCCTAGCCTCAGCCTCCCAAGTAGCTGGGATTACAGACATGCACCAACGTAGCGAGTTTCTTTAATATTTTCAGATTGTTAATGATGAATTCTTTCAGTTTTTGAACTTCTGAAAGTTTGCATTTTACCTTTATGGTCCATTTTTGCTGTTTATAAAACTCCTTTTAACTTTTTTTCTCCTTTCAATATTTTACATGTTTCTCCACTGTTTTCTGTCTTACATCGACTCTAATGAGAAATCTGCTGTCATACCTGTATTTGTTACATAAATGTGTCTTCTTTTCTCTGGCTGCCTTTAAGACATTATTTTTACATTATTTTTCCTGATCTTAAGTAATGATTATGATGAGGCTAGTGTGCTTTTTCCTCATACGTTATGTACTTGGGGCTCATTAAGATAGTTTGTTAGTTTATAGTTTTCAGGCAATTTGGAGAAAAATTAACTATTATATGACTATAATTTTTCTCACCTACACTTGTCCTTTAAAAATTTCAATTACACATATATTAGACTACCTTTAGTTGTTCTACAACTTAATGATGCTCTGTTCATTACTTGACCATCATTTCCCTTTCTGTCCATGATTTTGGATAGCTTCTATCAATGTGTCTTCAAATGGACTAATTTTTTTTTCTGAAATATTTAATCTTCTGACAATTTTACCAGTGTATTCTTTATACAAATATGGTAATTTTAGTCTCTACACATTAGTTACTCTTAACTTTTCCATGTCTTAATATGGTCCTGACTTAGTCTAACTTCACAAACATACAAAATTTAAAATAGACATAAAAATTCTTTATGTGTTATTAGACTGCAATAATCATTTAATATGCTCATCTGTCAATTTGATGTTATATGTTAGGTTTGTGTTAGAATTTTTACTCATTGTGGATTAAAAATATTTTATTACAGTCTGTAGTTTATCTTTCAGTTATTTCATAGTGTCAATCAAATAACAAAAGTTTTCAATTTTGCTAAAGTTCAACTTTCCTTAGGTTTCTATCCCTATCTATAAAATATTTACCTATAGTAAAGTCACAAAGATTCTGTTTTTCTTTAATATAAAAATGGTTTTTGCTTTTTCTGATATAAAATAAAATTTACATTTGCATATAGTGAAATACAGACCAAGTTATTTATGTTTGTGTACTTATATATTTATTCATTTAAATGTGGTTAAATATGTTTGAAACCTATGTATTGAAAAGACAAATTTCTCTCCATTTAATTATTTTTCCCTCTTTGAAAAACTATTTATGAACTCTATTCTGTTTCACTAATCTTTAAGTCTCATATCATTTTCACATTGTCTTAATTATTGTGGCTCAAGTTTTCTTCTACATCAGTTGAACTGGTTACTTTAAAAAAATCTGGTAATATGGTAAATCACAGATTTTACAATGTTGAACCAATCTTTCATTCTTAAATAAACCTAAATTGGTCATAACATTCTTTTCATTGTCATTGAGTATCATTGTTATTATTCAATTCTGTGAAGGATATTTGTGTCTTTTTTATGAGAGGTATTATTCTATAGTCCCTCTCTTACAGTCCTTTGAGTTTGGCATTAGGGTAATGCTGATCTCAAATTTGTTTCTCTTCTTTTCCTATTTCCTGAAAAACACTGTTTAGGACTGGTGTGATTTCTTCCTTAAATATTGGGACAACGTGCCAATGAAGCTATCTGGTATTTGTGTTTTCTTTATTGAAAGGTATTTTAACTACAAATTCAACTTCTTTAATGGTTGAAACTGTTCAAGTTATTTCTTCTTGCTTGAGTTTTAGTTATTTTGTGTCTTTCAAGGAATATTTCCATTTCATCAAGGTTATCAAATGTACGGACAAATTTGCTCTTTACTATCACTATGATCCACTTAGCATCTGTAAGTCCTTAGTAATGTCCCCTCTTTCATTTGTGGTCTTGATAATTTGTGTATTCATACATTTTTTTCTCATTTAGGTAAGACGTTTATCAATATTGATATTCTTCGCAAAGGACCAGTTTTTATGTATAGAGATTTTTCTTTACTATTTTATTAGTTTATGTTCTTTATTTTTAACTTCCTTCTTTTTGTTTTGGGTTTTCTGTCCTCTTAAGATACCTAGATTACAGATTTAGAAATGTCTTGGTTTCTAAAATAAGACATTAAACCTTATTTTCCTATAAGCATGTCTTTAGTGTAGCTTACCAGTTTTCTGCATTTTCATTGTCATTCAATTAAAAATATTTTCTAATGTCCCTGAGAGTACCTCATTAACTCATGCATTATTTACAAATGCATAAAAAATTTTGGATTTTCCTGGAATTTCTACTCAATTTGTGACCAGAGAACACATTGTCTACCATGTATATCTTAAGGTTGGTGAATTTTCTTTTTACTAATTGACCAGAAAGTGGTCTATCTTTGTGAATGAGAGTAAGTTACCTCTTCATATGCCTACTCTAATTGTTCCCAGTACAGGCCAATAACCCCTTGTCCATAATCTAGTCATTGCGTGTTTGGTTCCTCCAAGCAGCCATGACTTTTCCCCACCCCCGGATTTACGAAATATACTCTCTATGTAAAAAAAATACTTCTTTCTCTTTTTGTCTAATTTCATTTTTAAGAATTGACCTTGAACTTACATTCTTTAGGAAGTCTTTTCTGACATGATCTCCAAAACTTAGGTCATTTTGATGCACATTTTCACAGCAGCCTGTCCCTCTTTCACACAACTTACTAAAATTATAATGAAAAACATTAAGACCAGATTAAATCAGTTTATCAGAGATATTATGACTTCTCAAAAGGTTCAGTCATTTACTCAAAAAGTTTCCAAAATGTTAAGATATAAAGTGGCCAACTATGTGGGCTTAACCAAAACCTACCTGGTTTTCACAGAAAGATTATTTTCTTTGGAAGACTTCCCTAAGAGCAGAATTCTACCTCAGAACAATACTGAACACATTGCTCTCCCATATTACACATCTAGTAGGCACAAGAGATATCATTTATGAGATGATGCAGAAAACAGCATATACACAAAAATCAACCAAACTGAGAAATCCTATTTTTCTACCTTCAAGATCCAGACAAATGGATACGTTGTCTGTTTCTCCAAGATATTCTTTGCTTTAGAAAACACAAATGGAAAGGGTGGCCCAGATAACTTTTCCAAATTGACTCTGAAAATTAATGCTCTGTAGTTTGTTTTTCACAAACTTTTAGGCACAGAGTTTGGGTGAAGATATTGAGAGGGAAATTTTCCTCCTTCATGAACGTTTGGAGCCTTAATTTCTTTCAAATAGCACTTGACAAAATTATTGGGAACACTTGTAGGAAAACATACAGAGCTTTCCTGGCAGTGGAGTTGGAAGAGCTGCCTTCCCCATGTTTCTCAGGCTCACTTTGTAAATTATGTGAAACACTTAGACAGACACTGGCACTCATAAATTATACAGCTCATTTGCATATTCCAGTCAGGAGACATTATGCAAAGTGACAAGATTTGCATAATGGATTCCTCTTGTCGCTTCACTTGCTGGGTGCTTTTAAAAAACAAAATGAAATAAAATGAAAGCTTGAAAAGGTGAAAGCATCAAGTTCCCAGCCTTGTCTGTGTCCTTCCCAACTACAGTATCAATTGCTTTCATTTTTTATAGGAGATTGGGGTGAAGGGGATCAGAAAGCAAAATCTACACACATATAAACAAAAAAACAAAGAGCTTTCATATGAATTTTGCTCTTAATTACAATGTACTTATTTTCTTATTGAAATATTTCAACATAAATAATCCATCTGCGCCAAAAGGCATAGAACAAAATATTGATATATAGAGAAAGAAACGATATATAAAGTAACTTTTTCATTGAAAAACCTTTTTTTTTTTTGACATTTAGGGAGGGGGTAGGTAGTCTTCCTCCTTGTAACTAGGGGGGGAAAGGCATGTGATAATAATAACATAGGCATTTTTAGGATTGGAAAAAAAGCATATTTTGGATGAAATTCATGGTCGGGGGGGGGGGGAATTTTTTTTCCTCCCCCAGAAGAACTTCTGAAGGGTTTTCCTGTTTTGAAAGAGTAAAGGAGGAGTGAGCCAGGGCTCTGCTTTGATTATTTAGCCAAATAGAGGAAGGCTAGAACCACTGTAAGGATGAGGCAGCACCACACCGACTTCTATCGGCTCTACTCCAGTAAGCAGGCAACGTTCCCTCAGCAGTTGCTAGTTTTGCTGCGGGCTTTCCCTGCCCCCCTGCACCAGTGCGAAAGGCAGAGTGTGCCAAGCGGCTGGCGTCTGTACCCTGTGGGAAAAGTTAACTGTAATTCTTCGGCTTTTAAAATCAATTAACCCGTGTGTTAATTAACGTCAAGTCGACGGGAGGAGGAGAAGAAGGGGAGGGAGGGAGGAAAGAAAAAAGCTGCAAGGGCGGATGGCAGAAGAGTTGGCACAGTGCCATCCATTCAGGGGCAACGCCACAGTTTCGTGTGATAGCAGCAGCGGGTATATGTTACGGGGCCCTGTATGCGGGCCAGACAGTGCGGTAAAGCCAAGGGAGATTATCCAGACCCCCAGGAGCGAACAGCAAGCAGCAACCGAAGGCGCAAGTGCCAGGATTACAGCCTAGGCTGCTCCAACTATGAGCCCTTCCTCGGACCCAGGGACTCGGCTACTTAGGGTTTTGGGGTCTTCCACACCAAAGAGGCACAAAGCTGACTTTAATCACTTTTTCCTTTAAACTCGATTCTGCCGCAGTGGAGCCAGCACAGCGGATGCTTTCACACCCAGCAAGACAAAGGCCGTCGTCTCCGCCATGACACTGTTCCGTTCCAAACAGAGGCCGGGATCCTGGACTCCTTGAAAAATTAAAAAGAAAACAAGGAAAACAAACAACAAATACAGCATCAAACCGAAAAAGAAAATAGCAATCACCGAAATCGGGTGCCCGCTTGCCCATGCCAGGGATGATCTGGGCATCTGTTGCAGCAGAAGGCGCTTGTGTGGGGCTAATTTTTTTTTTGGGGGGGGGAGCAAGCTGTTGGCTTGCTCTCTATTCAACTTCGTTTATAATTAACTTAAAAAAAAAAACAAAACACCATTCAGACCAGTCAACAACAAACAAAGAGCAAAAGCAGACATCGGAAGAGAAATGCCATGGGAAGCGGCGTGAATGCATGCCACAGCCGGTGCCACTTGCCATTCGGAAAACCTCAGGGAAAGATGCCAATTCTACAGTCCGGAAGGAGGCAGAGGAGGGAACATAAAGGTCTACAATAGAAATCATAAGGGAAGAATACTGCTTGTACCTTCCTGGATTGCAACTGTACACAGCTTCTGCTGGGAGTAGAGAGGGAATATTTAAATGGAGAGAGAGATGGGTATAAATTAAAAGACAGGAGCCTATTGATTGCATATAGACACATATGTAAGGTGGTACGTGTCTATAAATACACATTTTTTCAGACGAATTAAACGTTTATATATATGTATTTTTGTTCTAGGGATGGGTATGTATATAGGTGTCTGTGTTTATACACACATGTGTGAGATGTATGCATGGGTGAGAGAGAGGAAACAGAGAAGGGGAGAGTAGGAAATATGTGTATGTGCATGTATGTGTATGCATACATCCCACTTTCTGACCCAGGTATACAGAGAAGACAAAATAAAAATCATACTCCAGCAGCAAGCAGGCAGTCAGAGATTTATCTACATTCACTGCTATCACCAGGGAGATGAATGGGGCCGATCTGTAGCCCTTTTACAAGATCCACTATGGGAGTGAAGGAGGAGGAGGCATGCCACACAGACATGCACAAACTTGAAGGCAGAGGGATGTGGAAGGTGCTACTTAGGAGACCCTGGTGTCATAACACAGGGGAGAAGAGGGAAAAAAGAGGCTGTCTCTTTCTATGTTTTAGGTGGTTGCTTAAAAAAATCTGTAAAAGGGTTTCAGGAAACGGCTGGTACTTACGTTGTCTGCGTTGCTGTGGATGCTGAAAGGTGTTCTGTTGGCACCGGGCGCTGAGCCAGGGGCAGGCGCTGGAAACAAAAGGGAGAGACAAAAAAAAAAAAAAATAAAGTCATTCAATGGGAATATTAATTGCTGCTCTTGTGGATTTTACAAAACACACAAACTGTTTTTCTTTTTCTTTCTTTCCTTTAAAAAAAAATGTGGATTGGCGCGTGTCCCTTTCGCATGGAATATACAAGTAGTATGGGATTTACAGCCCAGTTACGGGACTCAGGATTAACCGCGCTGGCATCTTTTGGGCATATTCTTCCTTTTAATGAATGAGCTTTCGCTGTTAATGAGGAATAATCGTTTGGCTAATGAGCTTTGAAACATTAAGAGAAAAGAGGTTTTTTCCGTTAATCGCTCTGTGCGACTGCATGGATGGATTACAAAAGACAGCAATAGGAACGCAGTACAAAAGGGGGGGAACCTCTCCTGGAGTGGGAGAAGCACCGAGATGGGTGATGTGTCCCTGCATCTTTCCTTCTCTCTCTCTCTCCCTCTCTCTCCCTCTCCCTCTCTCTCTCTTTCTCTCCCTCTCTCTCTCTCTCTCTCTCTCTCTCTCTCTCTCTCTCTCTCTCTCTCTCTCTCTCTCTCTCTCTCTCTCTCTCTCTCTCTCTCTCTCTCTCTCTCTCCCAACTGCTATGGGTTTCCATAACTCCGCAATCAAAGTGGATGGTCGGGAAGGATTATTACAAAGAGTGAAGCCTCCGCTGTTAATGTCTCCAGTGTTTAATCATCATACAGTAGAATGGTTTTATGCATATTTCATTTGCATATCATTAAACCGTGTTAGCAAGGGGCATCCAGAGCCAGGAGAAGTACAAAGTTGGGAAGAGAGGGAAGAAAAAAAAAGGTCCCTATGATGCTTATCTTCAAACAGGGACTTGTTCCATGATCTGTCTTCTACTTTTGCTAAAATCATTATGACTTGGAAACCTTTGAAGGTGGATACAACCTTGGATTCTTCTAATTCCTGCAGAGCGGTATATTTTTAAAAACAGCAGAAACGTTCCTGCACTAGACAATTAAAGGAATATAAACTCCAGTGGGTCGAAACTAGTAGCTCTTTGGGGAATGCAATGGCAGAGGCTTCTACAAATACCAACACTTAAAAAAAAATAAAAAGATCATCATATTAAAACAAAAGAAAACGAAGACAAGAAATATTAAGACGTGGATTATATCTGTCTCTTTTGGGGGGTAATGAACTAAAAAGAATGAAGAAGCCATCGGTAATTTATCCCTTCATTAATGAACAGTCACCTTTTTTTGTATGTGTTTGTTTTTGTCCTTTTTTTTTTTGAAGAGGGATGTTGTCACTTTTGAAGCGATTAGTCAATTATTTTGTAGCTGTGATCTTTTTCCCTTGTGCCAGACAGGGGAGAAAGGTGGTGGTTAGGGAATATGTGTGATATGTGTGTATTGGGGGGATTTGTGGGGAGAGGAGGAATACAGTGAGTTCTTTGTAGATCTAATACATGCACAACATATTAATTGGGAGCTTTTAAAGCTCCCTCAATAGGCTATTTCATTCCTGGTAAAACAGCAGCTGGTTAGCCACTGTTGGTGACTCTTCAGATATCACTTTAAATATTTTTATTCCGTTGCTGTTGTTGATGTTGTTGTCTTGTTTTTCCTAATCAAGAACGAGAATGTAATGTCACCCTACGTAACAGGGTCTCCTTCTCGCCTCCATCATCTTCTTCACTTCCAATTTCCAAACTGTAAAGCAATGTTGGTTTAATATTGAATCCTGGTGCACAGTGTAACTGGCACAACTTGATTTGGAAATGAGATGCTGTTTTATATTTAAATTATCCCCACTCCTCCCTTATCCTCCAAAGCTTTGTCTCAGCTATGAATATTCAGATGAGGCATGATGTGATTACACTGTACAATTACTCCTATCCATGGTGGTAGCCGGGGCTGCTGGAAAGACAGAGAGCCAGATGCCTCCAAGCCAATACGGAGTTTGTTTTTGGTATTTTCCTATCTCTTTGGCGCTGTGACACATGCAGATGTCGCTGTTGTTCTTTATAAAGCCCTAATGATATGCAAATGCATAACGACTCGGTTTGGATGCAAAGCATCAACGAAATATTACGGATGTCCTTAAGAAAGGGGGAGAGAGAATCCTGACTGAAGGAATGTCCACATAAATTATTTTTATTTAAATGAATTCAAAGGATGGGGTGAGAGCAAGTCAGAAGGAGTCACATGGAAAGCATGCATAATATTAATATGCATAAAGAGTTCTCACCGAGGAGAAGAAGCTCCTTACTACTGCTCATGGGACATGCTGGTTCATTAAGAAATAGCTCAGAGCGACAACAGCATTTTGCTTTTCATTTTTTTCTTTATTTTAAATGAAGAGTCAGACAGATGTGTTTTCTTTGCATGGCAGCATCGAGATGGATCCAGTCTGTGAAAGTCGCTGTCCAAATAGCATTCCTAATGGAAACTGGAACTAAACAAGGGCACGGATATGGAAGGGAGGGGAGAAGAGAGAATATATTGAAGAAGAGTGTATTCAGAGCCACAGGATAATATTTTGTAGTAACAGGAGGTTTTCAGAAACCATCTTTGCTTCATTAGTATCAGATGGGGGCTCCTGTTGAAGGGAGCCATCAGGGTTGACCAAGATGAGCAAGAGCCAGGCCCTTCTACTAGGTGTCTGAGGCTGAGGAAAGCAGCGGCAACTTGGTGCCTGTTCCCCCCAGCTGTCTACAGCTCGGAAGCCAAAAGCACAGCTACTCCTAAGTTGGGGATGCAGTAGAGTGCCTTCTTTCTTGTCCAGGTATTTGTGACAGAGGAAATTTTGGTGTTGCCATAGTATATGTTGCTAAAGAGTAGATACAATCGTCTGGGTACTTAAGCAGGCCTGATAATGTTCATGCCGGTTAATTCTCAGGGTAAAGATTACTGTGTTTTCTAACATTGTCAGAATGTTGAAATTACTAGTGTGGATTAATGCATGTTTATGATGAATAGAGATGAACAAGTAATGAATGAGCCTACTGGGTGGATTCAGAGCTGATAAAATATTTGGAATATTACTAATGGCCTCAAAGGATTAATAAAGAAAACCGAAGCAAGAAGGAACAGTCAAGGAAAAAAAGAGATTTCATTATTTCCCTTAGTCAGGTGGACATAATTTAAATTACTTTAATAATTCAGGTTAAAACAATTTTATACTTTTGTTTAAATTACCTGAAGACAAAGACAATTTTGCTCTGGTCTGTATACAGGCACAAATTCCTACTTGATGGTATAATGTTTACCCGGAACTGCTCTCTATGTACGAGCATGTAAACAGGTTCTAAATTCATCTGCTCGTCACCTATTAATCTTCAAAACTTCCATTCATGTGTCTCCTTTATAACACACACACATTCACACACACACACTCACATGAGTCTCAACTGGTACAGCATACTAAACTACAGAGTACAATGAATTAATGATTATGTGGAGAATGCTTATTTAATCTGAATCTGAGTTGAATATTTACCTATTATCTTTTCCCACTGTTGGCAAAATCATGCTGCTAGAAAATCATGCTAGTAGAAATTGAAACAATGCACGTAAAGAATTTAGCTCAATATTTTTACCTGAAAGCACTAATGTCAGAGGTTATTGTTACTACAGTGTTACTATTACTGCTGAATAACTGTTATTTCAGTGTAATGGTTAGTATTTGAGAGAAATAAGGAAAAGGGATTAACTTTCAGTCCTTACTATCACCATTAAATAGTGATGCTGCTAAAAGTTAGTGATAAATAGGTATATATGGAAGGTAGGTTGTTGGAAGGTAGATAATTTTCAATTATCAAAAGTCCAACTGCAGTTCATATTAATGCAGTAAAAATAAACCCAGGATAGGGTTCCTTTAAAAATGTTTAATTCGGAAATAATGATCTTGTTGCATGGTATCTGTACACTGATAAGGAGTTATATCATGGTTGGTGTAGACAGCTGTGGGAACTTAGAAGTGTTCATTATTTAACCACATTTGCCAGGGCAATTTAACTTTCAGTCTTTTTTTTTTTTTTAGAAAAAAGTTGTATTTTTGAATAGATAATACATTTAGTACTTTCAACTTAATAGAACTACACAGAAGTTAAAAAAAAAGTCTCTCCTGCTTCTTTTCTAGCCTTATTCTATCCTTACCCCTACAAAGGAAACCATTATTCCTGGATTCTTTTGAACCCTTTCAAATATTAATAAATTATGTACAGCTTTTAATAGGCTGTTAATATGTTTTCTTCCTATACTTTTACGCAAATTGTGGCTTTTAAAAAGATTCCTTAGACTTTTCCCCAAATGCAATAATCTCACATGGGAATAGAGAGTTTAATGTCTTCATTTTCAGTAATCATGTCCATTTCTTTTTCTTTAACTTGCTTTATTTCTTTGGTGAGGATATCAAGTACAATGCTGAATAAAAGCAGTGAGAGTGAATATCCGGTCTTAGTTTCAACCCTTAGGGGATATCATTGCCTTGTTCCTGAACTTAGAGGAGAAAGAATTCAATCTTTCATCACAAAGAAAGAAGCCCTTTATCAAGTGGAAGAGGTTTTCTTCTATTTCTAGTTGCTAAGAAAGTTTTCTTTTTCATCTTATGAACAGTTGTTAAATTTTGCTAATTGCCTTTTCTCCCTCTTAGTGCCAAGTTGTTAACTGGTAAATTACAATGACTGGTTTTCATTTGTTAAACCAACCTTGCAATTCTGGGACAAACTCCACTTGGGGTAATGTATTTAACTTTTATATATTGTAAGACTTGCAACATCTGACCTGCCAATATTCTGTTAGGGATTTTGAATCCATACTCATGAGAGATATTGGTTTATAATAATCTTTTCTTAGAATGCCCTTGTTTGGTGCTGTTATCAGGATTTAGTTAGCTTTGTTGAATGAGTTGCGGTGTCCTCCTCCCTCAATACTCTGAAAAAGATTGTGTATCATTTTCCCTTAAATCTTGGATAGATTATGACAGTGAAGGGATTGGCTGAAAAATAGTGGCTAAGTTTTCAGTTATAAATTTGATTTTAAGAAAATGATCTAGGAATGCTCAGATTTCCCATTTCTTATGTGAATTTTGGTATTCTGAATTTTTCTAGGGATTCTGTCCATTTCATCTTAGTGACCAAGTTGATTAGAATGATAATTCATTATCCTGTTTCTGTTTGTCAGAACTTTAGTGATGCCCCCACTTTCATTTGTGATCACAGTGATTTACCCTTTTCTTTCCTTGATCAAGTCTATGAATATTTTTAAAAAATCAACTTCCATTGGTTTCTACTAGCAATTTTATAAGCTCCATTATTTGATTTACTTTATGGTTAATTTACTTTTCTTTTTTCCTAGATTCAGTAGTTGAATCTTAGATAATTATTTTTGTACTTCTTTTCTTATACAGATGTGAAGAGCTATACATCTCCTTCTAGGGACTGCTTTAGCTGCAGCCCACAAATTTCCTGAGGGTCTATATTCATTATCAATTAGCTATAATTGAAATAAATTCTGCTGGAATTTCTTCTTTGATACAATATTGAGAAGCATATTGTTAAACTTCCAAATACTGGATTATTTTCTAGAAATTCTATAAATTTCTAATTCAATAACTCTCTGTTCAGGGGAATATACTTGGTATAAATACAGTTCAAGATTTGTTTTATGATTCAATGTATATCTTTTTGAAATTCAATGTTCTCTATAGAAGAATCCATAGTCTGCCACTGTTGATTTTCCCTACTGTATAGTTTATTTCTATCTAGCTAATATATGTCCCTAGTATTTTTATTCTTCAACTCTTTTGGGGTTTCTCTTTTCATTCTATTTCTAACTTTCTGAGAAGGTATTTATGCCAATGAATATCAGTTTCCTTTTCTTTTTTAAACTTTCATTTAAAGGCTGTTCATTTCCTCTATGCATCACTTTAGATACAGCCCCTGTGTTGTTATACATCTTATTTTCATTATCACTCGGTTCAAAATATTTTCTAATTTGCATCATAATTTCTCTTTGGAAATTTGTAAGTGTATGGCTTAAATTCCAATCCTATTGTAATTCACAAACACTTTAGTTATCTTATTATTACTGATTTTTAGCTGCTTGATATTGCTTTCTAGATCTCTGTTCACAGTACATTCTGGTTGATATAAATCTTTTGACTTTTTTGAGACATGCCTTATACCATGATGTGTGTGAATTTGTATATATCTTTTTGTAGTCTGGTCAGTTTTGCTTTACATGTTTTGTGGCTATATTATTACTAAGCACACACAAATTAAGAATGATTATATTTTGTTGGGTTGACCCTTTAATAAGTATTCCATATACATCTTCATTTCCTGCTTTAAAAAATCTACTTTTCTTAATGTTAATATGTTGTTCAGTTGTTGGTATAGATGGATTGTTTTTATCTGGTAGCTTTCAACTTTTCTGGTTGTTGTTGTTTTTTTTTAACTTCAGCTTTCATCCAACCTAAAAATTTTGTCCTTTTAATTGGAGAACTGAGTCACTTTATAATTAATGAACTTACTGATATATTTTAAGTTAAACACACATTACTCTATCATTTGTTTCCCATTTTCTACCTGATTTATGTTCTTTTTTGCTTCTTTTTTTGCATTTCTTAAGATTAATGAAATATTTTCTCTTCTTTATTAATTTGTTAGTAGTACATTAAGTTACTATTGAGTTATCATAACTAATAAAGTAAGAAACATTTTTTAACTCCCAGATGATACTAGAATGTTGGATTAATCTTATTTTATCTTCTCTCACCTTTTAATGTTATTGTAACATGCATTTTACTATTCATGTATTTTAAACCTTAGAAGATATTTTTCTCTTTTATTGCTCAGTCAAAATTCATTCAAATTTAGCAATACATATACCTTGTACATCACACTTCAGCCCTTCCTCCATTTCCATGTTTCCTTCTGGAACTGCTTTACTTTTATCTAAAGAACTTTTAGTATTTCTTTTAGGAAAAATGGGCTGTTGACAAGTTCTCTCTCTCTTTTTGTCTATGAAGTCATTTCATTAGTTTTTAAAGGTAATTTCACTGAGTATAGAATTCTAGATTGACAATTGTTTTCTTCCAGAATTTGGAAAATGTCCATTGGCTTTCAGTCATCATCATTTATGATGAGAAGTCAGTTGTTAGTCTTACTGTTACTTTCATGAAATAATAAGTCCTTCTTTACCCTCATTTATCATTTTCTCTCATCTTTCATTTTCAGTAATTTTATTTGAGTGTCTAAATTGCTTTTCTATGTATTTATCCTTCTTGGGATATCTGTGGCTATCACATGTCTTTCCTCTTTTGGCAATTTTTATTTATCAGTGTGAATATTACTTTTACTACAGTCTCACTTTTCTTTGTAGGATTCCAATCAAATATGAATCCATAGATTCATATTTTTAATTTGTCTCTCATATATTTTATGCTATTTATTTTCAATGCATCTATACTTTCAGGTTTTGGCTTTACTATTTTTTGCTGATCTCTCAAACATTTCAACATCCTCTCTTCAACTTCCAATTGATAATGAATCTATATATGGGTTTCAGTTATTCTATTTTTCAGTTCTAGAATATCCTGTAGTTCATCTTGTGAGCTGCAGTTCTTTTGTTCTCCAAAACATATTTTGGAGTTATTTAAAGATCTATTTCTGGTAACTTCAACATCAGGTTCACTGTCGATCTATTACTACTGTCTCTCCTCACCTCTTTTTTGGTCCTCTTTCTTGGCATTCTTGGAAAGTATTGAATGGATGTATCATGTGCATAAATGTTAGAGGTGGTGAATGACACTTTCTTGTGAAGAAATGTACCCTATCATTGAGGAGGTACTAGTGCAGACAAGATATATCATTTCAATCCAATAAGAAAGTAGACTTCTTGCAGCTAGATTGTAGCTTTTATAAGACTTAGTTCACCTAGAGTATCTCATCTCCAGGGTCCATTTCCTAGAAAGATCCTGACCTCTGACTTTTGTCTTGCCAGCATTGTGGGAATGTTCAGCTTTAAGCAGCTTTTTGTTCAACTTCTTAGCCCTCTTATCCTCAGCTAAGAAAACCAAAAGTATGAGATATAGTCTGGTTAAAGAATCCCTCTAAAACAGTGCCATCAAAGAAGAAAGTGGTGCTATTTGTTCTTTGTTAACCTGCAGTTATTTCTAGTGAACAAATTCTCTTTTCTATTTTTTCACCCAATTTCAGTGTTTCGACACCTATCATAATCTGTGTTTTTTTCCCCCAAAAATATTTGTAATTCCTCAAGGTTAGTGAAGATGTAGTTCTTCAAGCTCAACCAAAAATTCCTATAGTATCTTTGAAAATAATATAGCTAGGATGGAAGACTTGATTTCTAACAACTAGTAGTTTCCTTTTAATTTCTTTACTAGTCTTAGATGATAATCCTCACTAGCAAATACTGTTTTTGTTATTTTGTACCTAAAGATCATTTTTATTCACAGAGAAATAAATTTGAATAATTTTACATTTTAATTTGAATAATTTTACATTTACTTAATATAACTTTATTTTATAATTATAATTTTAAATTTAATATAATATAATTTTACATTTTCTATACACAATCATTATCTAAATTAACTAAACAGATCTGAAAGAAATAGCTCTTCTTTACTAACCTCCACTTCTTTTTTTTTGGCTGACAATTTCTTTATTGGATTTAACAATTCCTAAGTTCCTGTTGATGTACTTACTATGTACAAGAGACAGCAACACTGACATATTCTTGCCTTAAAGACTGAATTTCAGTGTAGGTAAGAAGCCAATTATAATACAATGTGATGCATGTTAGATGCACATATGCTTATTAGATGGACTTCTATTTTTCTTCTGTTACCTTTTTAGAGATGCTGTCCAGAAAATCACATTTATCCTTTATCTTAAAACCAGCCTCTCTGAAGTCTAGGAAACACTGTCCAAAATAACATTCTGCAATAATGAAAATGTGATGTCCACTAGGGTAGCCACTAGCTAGTACAATTGAGAAACCAAATCTTTAATTTAATTTTAATTAATTGTAATTTAAGGAACTAACTTATTATACATGTAGCTGTAGGGCATATGTCTCTTTTTGTCAGACATTTCTGCCTATTTTAAGCTCTAAAATTAAATAACTACTTTTTAAAATCTCTATAAGACATTTTCACTTATTGACCAAAATTAGGTTTATATTAGCTTTCCTATGCTCTGTCTACTTATGATATCAGTTAGAAATACTTTTAGTTGAATAAGAGTCTGAACTTGAATAAGAGTCTGTACTTGCATTTGCACAGTTAATGCCACAGGATTACTGTATCTTGAGTCTGTATTTAACCTGTATATGCTTTATTTTTCCTTATCCGTAAATTGGTGATCCTGACTCAGGACTATTACATATCTATTTTTTATTTAGCCAAGCAAATTGTAGAATATCCACACCCTAAGCAATTACTTCTGATCCCTTTTTATGCTTACCCAGAAGCTTTCTACCATGTTTCCACTCAAATTCTGCCCCCTGTTGATGTAATAGTTATTAATGAGTGCTATGTCTGGAGTCAGGAATACAGCCTTATGATTGTGGAAAAGACAACAATCAAATGGCCAATTTAGGGACTAACAACACAACTTTTAACTCTTTATCATAATGATTATGTGTGTTTCTTTATATGTGAAGCTTAATACATACATTTCATAGCTTCCCATGATGTAAAAATAGCGTTTCCAGAATGCTAAAATGAATGGTTTATAAACTTAATGAATGCAAAATAAAGAATTTAGTTTTATGAAGTAAAGGATGTCCTATATTAAGAATTAATTACCAAAGAAGATTTAACTGTTCCTATTAATTTTAGAAAAATAAGAAAGAAAAATAGTGGGGTTTTTTTTTGGTTTGTTTTGTTCTCCCCTCCCCAAAATACTGCTTAATAGAGAAAATAAAACATTGAGTTGTTTGAAGATGAATGAGAGGTAATAGTGAAATATCACATAGTCTCATAATATCCTTCAGATCTGAGTATTATGCACATGTATGTATTCATTGCATTATGAATTACATGGGTAGACTTGTAGATGGGAACATAAAATGTTTTTCTAATGACATATGTCTGGTTGTCCATATTTTAGTGACATCATAATATGGGGATAATTGTTTAGGCTTTAGATGGACGTATTCTGTAACTGTAATTTATACACTATGAAGTCTGTAAAGCATAGCTCTAAATATGCATGATTCTCAACCCCAAAAATAAGTTAGAAGCTTTCTCATAGTGTCATTTTGGCAATATTTCAAGAGATTTTAAGTTTCAGTTAATATATTTTAAGAATACCTTTCTTTAAAAACTTTAATGCTAAAAAGACCCTACGATTCAAAACAGTAATTAGGGACGTATTCACATTGCAAACTAATTATTTATTTTGTTATAGTTTTCACTCAGAAATATAAACTTTTTAATATATTTAAAATAGTATTACATTAAAAATTTTTTTAAATTACTCATAATATTTAGAAAAACTTTTATTACACATAGCAAGATACACCTATATTTGTGATGAAAATGCCAAAACTATTGACAAGGTTATAATAAATTTATTACTATGATTATAACTATACCTTTATCTGAGACTTTACAATATATGAGCACTTTCACATATACTGTTTCTCTTTAAAGACAGGCATCACAAGAACATCAACTGACACTAAATTTATTTTCTATAAATTCTGGCATTAAAAAAATTGATGCCCATCATTTTATAATATGAAGATAACATAATTTTCTGAGCCTCTCAAAAGGCAATATAACAAAGAATAAGCTTTGAATTAATAGGAGCTATTTTGGAATCATAGTTTTATTTACTTACTAGTAATGTGACCTTATGCAAGCTACTTGAATTGTGCATACTTCATTTCCCTCATCTGTAAATTGGGAATTCTAATCTCACAGAGAAGATTAAGGGAAAGAAATTTCAGACATTAAAGTAAAATCTAGTATGTAGCATGATATCAATAAGTAATTATAATGTCACTATTATTATTAATGGTATAATAATATATATGCTATATATTAATGTAATTAGTATTAAAATTACCTATTCTCTCCCACTGACCCTTATAACATTTCAATCAAACAATATGCATAGGAAATAATTAGATATGAGAGAATGATTGGTCAAATATCATAGATCAAGTCAGGAAGAAAGAGCGATAGAAGAAAAGCCTGTTTCAAAAGCAAATTAAATGATACAACCAGGGGAAATGGAGCTCATTAGGGAATCTGACATGACCCCTACTCAGGTTTCAATTTATAATGTCTACATAGGGTACAAAGTTATACTGAAGGCATAAAACATAAAAGTTATACTGAAGGCAAAAAGTAAGAGCAGGTAGTTTTTATTTTAGGGAGAGTAAAATGGAAGCATATCAGTGCTGTGAATTTGAAGGAAAAGAAAACAATGCTATCTGTGAAAAGAGAAATAGTATCACATAAAATTATATATATACACAGTATCAAATAAAAATAGTATCAAATAAAATCATATATCATATCATATAAAGAGTATCATAAAATAAAGACTGAAATTATCTGACTCATATAAGCAAATTATCCCACTTAGCTTGAGCATTTGATTATAAATACAAGGCTAAAAGCTTGACCTACACAGTTTTACATTTAAAAAAAAATCTGGTCCAAAGTGCTAGGCTCTTATGAGTCTTCTCACAAATATTTGTGGTCAGTAAACAAGAAACCTCAATTTTAAATGTTTATTGCTTAAAGTAACTCATCACTATTGTTGTATAAACAACAAATTATATCTCTATTTACATAAAATTAATACCATCTTTGGGTTAGTAACACTCCCTCATTCTGATTTGGTCTTGATATTTTCTTTAGACAGAGTAGAACATTTCAATAAAGGATTATTAACATTATTTTAGGGCCCATTATATAGTTCTTTATACAGATCAATTAATTCTTATGCCCATAAGAGGTAAGTCTAGTAGGTGACAGGTCTAAAGTATAGCTAATATATGGTGGAAGTGACATATTAAATTAAGATTTTTAGACTTGTAGACAAATGTTCTACCTCCATTATCACCCCCCCAATCAAATATAATGCCTTCTAGTAGAACATTTAGAATGTATGCCAAGTGAAAGGCAGTAGGCTAGCAGAACTGAGTTAGCACTACTGGATAACACATGTACCTGATTAGAATCATTACTTGGCATTTCCTAATTTGTCCTTATGTCCTAATTTGTCCTTATGTGAACTCCCCATGGGAGTTCACAACTTTTAGAGGTTCATAACTTATATTTAAATGTCATAGAAAAATGATAGTTGCTCTCTTGAAAACATCTTAACAGCTATGGAGGGCACACAAGAAGCACTCAATAAATGTCTGACTTATCCAATTTTAAAAATGAGTCATTAAATATTGAAAATCATTTGATGGCACAGAAAGCAAATCAGTCAACATTCAAAAATAAAGAACACAGTTATAAAGAAGACAAGAACACTACAGCATTGGTTTACATCCCTGACTATCTCTTATGATTTCCCCAGACAAAGGATGTCAGAGCTAAGAGGAAACCATATTTGCTCATCGTAAGCATACATTTAGGCTACAGATTTAAAGGCTGTTTGCACACTGGGTCTGTAGAGAGACAGGTGATTGCTCTCTGCCACAATTCCAAAGTCCATCTTCTTTACCTCATCAATTTGCAGCTTGGAAAGGGTGAGCATGAGGGAAGAGTTATATTGTACTCCCGGAAGCAAAGGACTGTTTTCCTGCCTGTCATTCTACAAACCTCCCAGAATAAATTGCTACTTAGAAAAAGAAAAGTCAAACATTTATGAAACATATTGCTATTGAGAAAAAAAATAAGAATTGTTTTGCAAATAGTCACACTATTAGAAGAGGGAAGAGAGAATAGCATCAGTCATTTTATATTACATATAAGCAGTTTATTAAAGAATTAAATATTTATAGACTATAAAGCAAGGCAGGCGATGAGTCGCAAACAGCTTGCTGAGAAGTACATTATAAAACAATGAGTCTGTCAATGATTGATAAAGAATGGAGAGTGCAAATGTTTTATAAAATCCTAAATTAGCTATGAATTTCCAGACTAGCAAAACAGGATACGGTAGCCAGCAATGACACACCAACTCAATTGTATACACTCAAGTTGTATATACCAAGGGCTTTCAGTGAACGAAATGTAGACTTCTGATTTCATCCTTCCACCATCATCTAATACAGGGGAAAGAGTTGCAAAGTGCACAGAACTCCCAGGCTAGGGCATTAAGGATGTCAGTTTTAAATTAACATATTAAATCTAGATAAACACATAATTCACCCCCTTTTTTCCCCTAACTTTTCTCTTACTGGTGAAATAAGGTTAGGGAATTTCAAAGAAAGATGTCTCTTCTTTCCTTTGAGAATCATATTCATTAGCAACCAGATCATCTAAACTAATTCCCTTAGTTCAGAGAGGATACACTGAGATGTAAAGTGGCTAAGTGTCTCATCCAACTTCACACAGCTAGTTAATAACACAATCAGGAATAAAACTTGTGCCTCTATCTCCAAGATCAATATTCTTTCCACAGCATCACCATCTTTGCCTTGATGCTTTTTAAAAATTAGAATTGTAAGCTCTTTCTGTCCATAAATCATCCCTCAGACACTGAGAATTCTTTCTCTTGTAAAATCCAGTTTGGATGATGGTTTTGTGAAGAGAAAAAGCCTTAAGTGGGTAAAATTTTAGACTATATGTTTTCTCTGAGAAACAGAATGTAATCTGTCTATCCAAAGTTGTTCTAGAACTTGAGATGCTATTAATGAAATAGGACATTAGGATGGGATTAGAATGTCATCAACTTAGGATGTTATTAATGAAATGTTGACTCTTTCATTAATAAATTAATAATATGGTGCTCTTTCAGGTATTAACTCGATGGAAGGATTAGTTATTTTTCACAGTTTATGGGACCCAAAGGTGTTCATAATTTTAAATGCCAGAGGAAGTCATCTCTACTTGAAAATCCTAAGTGTCTACATGTCCTCAGTACACTAATTTGGAATTCTGTTTCTTTCTAGTCTGTCTCCAAATTTAAATAGTCATGCAGTTTTACATAAACTGAGCTTGAAGTTCCACTTGTCTGCAAATTGGATAGCAGACACACCGAGTCAAATAAAATCAAACCTTTGTGACTATAGAAAAGCTAAAGCATTAATAGTCTGTAAAAATTGAGTCACTGATATAATATAACCCAACTACCATTTTTAAAAAATAGTACAACAATACTATGAATTTTTATGAATTTTATCACACAGAGAAACATGTTTGGTGCTTTCTGTGTAGTGCAAGAATCAGAAGATTCTTTTTATGAGAAAGGATAACTCAACTATTTTTGGCATTTAAGATCCCTGGTTCTCCTACTTCTCATCAATATGGAAAAACAGCTCAAAATTCAGCACTGCCAGAATAGTAAAAATTAGTAATATAGAGAATAAAGTGAACACTTGATATTATAATTGAAGATTATTAAAGACAATACTTGAGAATATCTATTTTTCAAGTCAAAATAAAGACAACCATTTACCTTAATTAGTTATGTAAGAATTTATAAGAATTTAGATATAAAATTAAAAATTAAAATAAAGAAATAGATATTCATATATTAAGGCATCTCATTTTATAGAACAAAACAAAACAAAAAACACAATGTTTCTTGAAATTTTCCCTTCCAAAGTTTTCCTTAGAAGGGAGGTATCAAGAAAATTCAATTTAATCTGTGTGTATTAAGTATAAATGAATATATGTGTATTTATAATGGTATTTTAAATGTGGTTGTAATGCTTTCAAAAATGTCTTATCCAAAGAATTGGTACAATATGTTAGATAAAAAAATTCAAAGTTAACTTCTGTTAGAACTGAATTTATAGGCTGAAGAGATAAAAAAATAAATGTCAGACAAAAAAATCATGAAAAACATTAACTAAGTTGATTCAGTCTTTAGAGGTCAAAAATGGTACCTTATGGTAATGAATGCTTTCCCCTTAAGTGGTAAGTGATCCCTGAAGAGTTTGGCTCAGTATGTACCAGCAGACAAAACTGCCATTAAAAATAAAATGCTGGCACCATTGAAAAGACATACTATATGTGAACGAACCCACAGAACAGCTTCTTACATGAAACTTTGGTACACTCATGCATAGAGATCTGAAAACTTAAAGATACAACATTAAAAGTCACTAACATCACTGAGATTAGGGAGCAGGGAGATAAACTTGAAATGATTGGTATAACTTAGGTTGGAAAACCAAGAATAAAATGAAAACAAATTTTCTAAATCCTAGAATTAGGGTCCTCTCCCTGAAATCGATAAACCTAGAACATACACAATGAAAGGAAACAACACAGAGGATTACTTGATATAACCAAGTAAGGTTTCAGAAACTTCAAGGGAAAACAAGTTTCAAGACAATTTAAACAAATAAAGGGATGCTAGATTCATATTATTAAAGGGAAACTGGGGTGTTTTCTTGATTAATGATAGTGTCACAGAGCACCCTTCAAAACCTCTGTTACTGAGAGTCAGATTCCTAGGGAATTTCAATATGACAACTGCCTTTCGTAAATGTTATTTGCTGTCTTCCTTAATGCACAATGGGTAAGGAGTATGTATGATTGAATCTATGTTATCGATGCAAAATTTAAAAACACATTATCCAACAGCATTTTTTAAAAGTCAAGGTCAAAGACTAGAAGAGTGTTAGTTTGTGACTCAAACAGTAATAAACCACCATGTTAAGATCTCTACCAAGAGTCTTGTAAGTTAAAAATCTATTGCAGAAAATAACAGCTAACGGCTGTTGCTATTTGATACTGTTCTGAAGAATTTATTAGGACTCAGTTTCTGTTATTTCCACGCTTACAAACCACAAGGGCAACTAATATTCATTTGTGTGTAGTCTTGAAAAATAAACGCAAGATTAGTAATAGAATTGAAAACCAGCTCTTTTCCCATCTTGGACCCAAGGTATAAAGATCTATTATGAAAGAAGCAGTGTTAATGAAGACAGTAAATTAGTAGGTTTGAGGACCAATTTCTTGTGCTTTAAAGCTTTTCAACTCAATCTGACAAAGATAAATTCACTTCTGTGGAAATAAAAAGCACCGACTAAAACTGTAATTCTAGGGGCTTTTATTATGCGCGCTCAAAGTCAATTGTTAACCACTAGATAAGACAAATGTCCACAGACAACTGAAGACCACAGACTCCCCCCCACCCCCTTATTTTCTGCATTTTTGTCCTTTAAGGTAAAGCCGTACTTGCCTGTTTGTCCCTCAGGAAAAAAAAAGTTATCAGGATCAAGCTATTGTTTCTGAAGAATGACTACTAAAGTCAGGTTTCTCTCTGTAAACTGAAACAGAGGGAGCCGCCTCATTCCCAATAGAGTTTCAGAGAAAGCTACAGCTTTAAGGCAGATAATTCTCATGTACACATGGTAAGAAGGGACAAGCTGTGTTTTATAGAGTTAATACTCAGAGAAAGCTATGGATCCTCAGGCAATGTTTGCAAACAATGAACAATAGGTTCCTTGGGGTAAATGTATCACCAAAGTGGTCTGTGAAGGCCAGAATGTGATTTTGTGGATGATGGTGTAGTGAAACATTTTTTTGGCAGGTGTGACTGTAATTTTGAAAAACACCAAGTCTGTAGAACATGCAGAGAGAAATGACACACAACACAAAGGGTTCTAAACTCTCAATTATTGATAGATTGTATATCATGAAGAAAGTATAATCTAAGGAATTTAGAACAAATACAAATATAAGTGTCATACAGCTAATTATTGCTGTTATTCTCATTAAAAAAAGCCACTTCTCACTATTTCCACTGCTATTATCATGGGCTCCTTGAAAATTACAAAATAAGTAAAACAAAACCACTTTTAGGAACTCCTCAAATTTGCCAGGCACAATTCTACTTCCTAGTCTGCATATCCCATGCCCCTGTTCTGCTAGATGACTAGATAGGCTCACAGTTTATTTGTTATCTGCTTTGGTGGAACTTTCTCAATGAAACTTTTCCTTGATGCCTAGATTAAAACTGACAATACATGGTAGCTCAACAACACTGCATATTCTTGTACTGCTTTCTTTTTCTCCAGAATGCTTACATTATGGAAATATGACTTATTTACTTTATTCCTCATCTCTCCTTCTTAGGATATCAACACAAGGTCAGGAATCTTGCCTATTTTGTTTACTGCTGTGTTCCTTAATGTTTAGACCAGGTCTACCCTATCAGACTCACTTGATAAATATTAGTCAGTGGAACATACTCTAGTCTAGAGTTTAAGTCTCAGAAATTAGGCTGCCAGGCTCAAGAGTCTGATTTAGTCATAATGTGCCTTCATATAACTTCAGTTTTTTTCCTACTAACATGGAAAAAATGATACTTCCTATGGATAGTGTTTTTGTGAGAATTAAAATAGTTGGTTCATCTATCATTAAAATAGTTGGTTCATTAACAACTTTCCTGGGTGACAAGTGGAGTTACTAGCATCAGCTCTATTATACTAGCATCAGCTCTATTACTGTTCACATTCAGTTTGGTTCCCTATATCTAGACTGTGGCCTGGAAAGAATCTTCAGACAGCAAGTTTGGGTGATTATAGGAAAAGACTGGACAAAATATGTGAAACAATTGGTTTTTAATACTGGACGAAAATCAGCATAGGATTATGATCCCAAAAGAAGGAGGAAAAAAAAAAAACAGTCCCCACAAACAACCAAGTTATGGAGGCATTTTCTAGATCACAGATGAGGGGAGGGAAAGTAAGTAGAGCATTGCAGTTTCATGTGATAGAGGAAAGAGAAACACAAGTTTAGGGAGGCCAACCTACCTGAGAATGAGGGGTACCCAAGAAGGGGGAGAGCCAATGAGAGAGAAATCAAAAAAACTGGCTAATGATTTCTCATACCAGGAATTCTCAAACTTTTTGTGCCAGAAACCCTTTATCCTTAAAATCTGAGGATTTCAAAGAGATTTCATTTATGTGGATTATATCCATAAATACTCAGTATATCGGAAATTGAAACCACTATTTAAAAAAATATAATATAATGTAATTGATCATAACATAAAAGTCATATATATAACACTTGTTTTATAAAAAATATCTTATAAAAATAAAAAAGATGAGAAAAGTAGTATTATTTTACTTATTTTGTAATTCTCTTTATTTTCCAGCATGAAAGACACTCAGATTTTCATATCTGCTCTGAGTTAAATTTGTTGCAATATCACATGTAATTGCTGGAAAACCTTATTGTATAATTGGGTGGATGAAAATAGAAAGAACAAAATTAAAAGAACAATTATAAGAACAATTTTGAAGGCATAGATCATAACATTACTGTAAAATATTTATATGTATAAACTTTTGAAACATATGGAGGACTCCTATGGGATTCTGGTCCTCACTTTTTACTCTAGTTTTGGTTAAATACTAAGTTATATATAGATAGGGTAAAACTTCATAGACCCAGGAAAAGACTAGCCAAGAAACCAGAAACCTAACAATTTTCAAAGTTCACACAGATAGGAGGACATCCAAGTTCTGATGCTAGCATGCAGAAACTTGTTGGTCATGTAGGATACTTAGGAAAGGTATCAGGGTTATGCCTTATCCAGTAGTACGACTAAACTTAACTCTAAAGTAAAGGCTACTTCACTGTCCAAAACAACTTTTTTTTTCTGTCCCAAACAACTTTTAAAAACAAGCCTCAAAAAACATCAAATTGATCCACATGTAATTTAGCTGCCTGAAAAAACACATTGAGCACACTTTAATGGAAGGCAATAAAATCCAGACCCAAAAGACTAATCATCCAATTGAAAAAAAAACACTAGATATGTAAAGAGGTGGGAAAATGCAACTCATTGTCTGGAGGGAAATCCAGCAGAGGGAGATCTGGAAAAAACAGAGATGATGGCAATATATGAACTTTAAAACAGGTGTTAGTTAAGTATGTAAAGACACAGGAAAGGAAAAACATGAAATAGAAGAGAACAGTAGATACTAAAAAAGAGTTTAATGAGAATTCTGAAGTTGGAAAGCACAATACTCAAAATGAAAAATCACTAGATTGGTTTAAAAGCAGACTGATGAATATATGTCAGTAGAAGTGATCCAGACAGCAAAACAAAAAGAAAAAAAAAAAAAGAAATGAGAAAAGATGAAGCGTCTTGATGACAAGTAGGACAATATCAGCTAATCTAATATGAGAATGGAGTCCTTGGAAAAAAGAGAGGGAATAAAAATATTTTTAGTAATGTCTGAAAATTTTCCATAGTTGATGAAAAGCATAATGCTACAGATTCAAGAAACTCAATAAACTTAAGCTAATAAACCCAATGGAAACCATACCAAGGCAAACATCAATAAATTGTTTAAAATACATGATAATGAAAATACAATCTTAAAAGCAGCTAGAGGGAAAAGAAGACACATTACAGTCAAACAAAGACGTAGCAATCCCCAATTTCTCTTCAAAATCAACGAAGTCATTAAAAATGTAGAATATCTTGTCTTGGGCCAAATGACCAAGAAAGGATAGTATCATGTTGATGCCTCAAAGGGCATGCCCACATGCCTTCTACTTGCTGTACCAACTTCTGGTCTAAGTTTGTTGTTCAAAACATAGTGGAGGCTTCAGTTTTCATCTAGATAAAATGAGCATCTTTGACGTCTATGTCATTCCCAAACTGTATGGGAAATTACATGATCATGTGAGCTGCCATTCACAGCAATGTATTCAGGAGCCAGTTTTGTGAAGTCCAAAAGGACTGAACACCCCAATTTACATCTGTTAGTGCTGCACCTGACTTCGCCAAAGTGTATGTAAAGGAACTAAGTCCTAAAGGGCTGAAGAAAGTGTCCTCTAGGGAAAAGATAAAGTGGAAATTCCTCTTTGAAAAATGAGATAACTTTAATGTACTGTAAACTTAGAATTCCATATCTGGAAAAATCATTTTAAAATATAAAATCGAAGTAAAGTCATTTACAGATAAACAAAAGGAATTCCATTCCCAGAATACCTAATTGTTAAAATAAGTTCTTTACAAGAACAAAAATGATAGCAGATGGAAACGAGGATCTATAAGGAACATCTGCAAAGTATAATAACTTAAGATGTGGAAGAATATAATTAAAAAATTTTTTTAATCTCTTCAGATGATATTTGACTGTTCGGAGCAGGGTCAGTAAACCATGTACCAAGAGTTAAATTGTCTCTATTTTGCTAAAGGTTCATTGGAAAACAGCAAGCTAGTTTTTTATATATTGTGTGTGGTTGATGGCTGAGTTGAGTACTTGCAACCATATGGCTTGCCACTTAAAAAAATTTACTTTCTGGATCTTATAGAATGCATGATGATTTCTAGTTTAAAGCAAAAATTGCATTGGATTGTGGGGGTTGTAGTCATGTAGAATTTATACAGGGAGTGTCAAACTATTTCACAGTAGATTGTAAGAGATTAAAATGTATGCTGTAACCCAAAGAAACCACTTAAAATATTAAATATATAGGTTTTACTAATCAGACATCAAAGAAGCTTAAAAATAGCAATATTCAAATAATCCAAAATAAGGTAGGAAAAAAAAAAAAGAAAAAACCATATGAGGCAAAGGGAATGAAAATGACAAGATACTTGACTTAAACCACTTATACTGATAATGTAAAATAAATGTAATATGAAATTAAATGGAAATGGTTAAACAATTAAAAGTCAGAGATTGTCAGAATGATTGTCATCTAAAAGAAATGTAATTTAAATACAAAGACAGAGGTCAGAAGTAAAATGATGGAAAATATATAATATTCTTATACTAATCATAAGAAAAATGACTATATATTAATTTTCATACAAAATGATATCAGGTAAAGAATATCATCAGAGACAATGTAAAGGGATGTTTTATAGTTATAAAAGGGTAAATTCATCAGGAAGACATAAATTCTCAATATGAATTTACTTAGTGACAAAATCTCACAATAAAGGATGGAAACATTAATAAAAAGCAGATAAATCTATAAATACAAAGTGATTTTCCCATTCCATATCTGGAGTGTGTTGATAGAACAAGTAGATATTCCACAAATGAGTAAAACCATCTGTAATTTTTTTTTCACTTTCTTAATTCACTTAGCATATTCACCTCAAGATACACCAGATTTTGCCTCCTACAGCAAAGAATTTCCTCATAGGAAATTTCACACTAGATAAATTATAGACTTTCTTTACTATAAAGTCTACACTTTCTTTATCTAGATGTCTATCACTGAGCATTTAGGTTGGTTCCTGATGTAGCTATTGTGAATAGTGCTGCTATGAACACAGAGGTTCACAAATCTTTTTGTATTAGTGTTCATATTCTTTGGATAAATACCTAGCAGTAGTATTGCTGGATCATATAGTATTTGCATTTATATTTTTTGAGTAATCTCCACAGTATTTTCCATAGGGGCTGGACCAAATTACATTACTACCAACAGCGGATGAGTGTTCCTTTTCCTCTACCTCCTCACCAACATTTGTTGTTTCTAGTCTTATTGATATAGGCCATTTTCATGGGACAAGTGATAAGTCATTGTGGTTTTGGTTTGTATTTCCCTTGTAATAAATGATGTAAAACATTTTTCATTGGCATATCCCAACATACTCAATGGTGAATGGTATAAAGGGAAGAAGGAAGAATTTTATTTAGGTGTAAATATATTTTATATATAATTACATGCATGTGATTTTGTTTTACATGTATAAATAAATTTATAGGTATATAAATTTTACTTGGGGGCAAGACTGAGAAATACAGCAACAGAAGATTAGAGACTAAAATTACTAGTACATGAAGGGCCATGGCGTAATTGCAATGACTCCTAATTGTTCATTAAACAGAAAACAAGGAAAAGTGAAAGAAGATGGTAACATGACTTAAGAGTGATAACAGTGAATATGGACATTGAATTTAAAGGTCATTGAATTTAAAAGCTATTTGTAATGTAAAATTATAAAATGATAAATTGGACAGAGTCTTGGGTTTCATCATACAATCAAGAAATCTTGTGTTAAACCTGCTCTCTTTCTTATGGCATATACTTTCATGTTTACTATTTTAAACATAGATTGAAGTTCTCAAAAATGTGAGAATGGGGTCAAATTAGATAAATACATGAGCTTTAATGAACTAGATTTCAAAAGGAAAGTAATGAAAAGAACAAATGTTTTCACTATTAGCACAAGGAATCTTTTAGAACTGAGCATTCCTCTTAAGAGCAGGAGTGCTGGTTCTTTGACAAGATATAAATTTTCAGTTTGGCAGCGGAACACAAAAAGGTGATCGCTCTTCCGTTATAGATGTATGCATCTTAATGATGACAAAAACAAACACTAACACTGTCACTTCACTAAATTGCCATGTAGTTATTTACAGTCTAAACCTGCATGTAATTTTAGCTTCTAGATGTAACACTGGTGATTCTTATTTTACTTTAGTTATCTGAAGCCGTAATGAGTTGTTTGCAATAAGGATGATTTGTAACCTTACTAGAATGCCCTAAAACATGCTGCGCCAGAGATAAATTTAATTCCCCCAAAGAATTTAACGGTAAGTAGGATTTTTAGGTAATAATGTGCTTGACAAAAGTGAATAAGGTCATATTATAATTAAAATTCAAGATATTTAAAATTGTTTTATTATGATGAGTTAAGTATCTATTTGAATGACTCAGACATATTGAATCTTCTATTCAGTCCATAATGTGAAAGGTCTAAGATAAGGTTCTTTAAAGTATCCTATGCCAAGATTCTGTATATAAACTGAATCATACAGCCTTGCTTTCATGAAGCTAAGGTAAAAGCCCAAGTGAAAATTGAGGTTTGTAAGCAGGATTTGGACTAGGGCAAAGCAAGGAGAATTGTCTTGGGTACAAAATTTAAGCAGGCCTTCAGTCTCAGGTTATGTAAGCACAGGCTGTCACCTAAGAATGAATACTTCCTTAAAATTTGATACAAAGGCTTCTTGCTAACCCCATTTTTATTTACAGAGGTCTTTCAGAGCTAAGGCAAGTTTTCTCTGGTTTGATACTGTTCTAT
The DNA here is from genome assembly GCA_004024945.1 of Uropsilus gracilis. Lineage (NCBI taxonomy): Eukaryota > Metazoa > Chordata > Mammalia > Eulipotyphla > Talpidae > Uropsilus > Uropsilus gracilis. The sequence goes on from PVHY01006323.1 coordinate 75,255, forward strand.
TTTTGTTACTCCAAAGTAAACAAAAATCAAATTAAGAATTTTAAGACTTTGTAACAAAAAAGCACTGCATAAAATTAAGACAGGACTGCTAATTCCAAACAATGACAACTAATAACTAATTACAAATGCTTTTTTTTTTTTTTTTTTTTGAGACTAGGTCTTGCTATTTTTGCCCATGGAACCGCTGGCTCACGTTGTCCGGGGTACCACAGACTCAAGCAATCCCGAGTCTCAAGCTTCCCAGGTACCTGGGATCACAGGTGTGCGC
>PVHY01006324.1:0-75462 GCA_004024945.1 Uropsilus gracilis
TTGGGTAAAGAGACAAGCTGGTTTCTAGAACAGCCTGTAGTAGAAATTTGTAACCCAACCTCTAGATCTCAGGATGAAAATGTGGAAAAGACTTGCGAAAGATGATAATTAAACTATATATTCCTTTATTTTAAGTCTATTAAGTTAAGGAGAATTCCAGTTATCCCCTTCATGTCTTGCTTAAGATGGTATAATTGATGAGACATAGAAGTGTTACTGTTTTCCAGTTCTGCTCTTCCTAAGCCTAGGGTTTTTGCCTCCCCCCCCCCCCCACACACACACATATTTTAGTAAATCTAGCTTGCTACAAAATGCAGTTTCTCATTTAATGAAATATGATTCTCTTTGCTGTATAGAGTGGGTATATGTGTATTTTCCTTTGACAGTCTTTAAACAAAATCCTTACAATTTCCTTGGATGAAGGGTTGTCTGAGGCAGGGATCAGTTAGGGATGTATTTGGCTTTTTCTTAAGTATTATAGCTTACTCATTGAGTTATTTCATTTAAAAAATGTATTTTTAGAGAAACTATTGGTTATAGATCTTAATCATGTCCCTAAAAATTAAGCAAATAAACTTTCAAAATTCTGTTTAATATATACATACTACATATTTAATATTTATATCACTACAAACTTTTTAGCAAAAGCCTAAAACAGTGGAATAAAATTGGAAAAGACTGCTGAGAAAGGACCATTGACAGAAAATTTGATGTTGAGTGATGTTTGAAAGTAGAATTTAATTACTATTATCTTGTATAATATTCAAGAGAAAAGACATCAGAAAGATTAGACTTAAATATCACTGAACCAAAAAACAGGTCCAGTGTGGTTAATGTAGAAGAGCCCTTTGTAGTGAAGTTGTGCTATGGCCATGGAGTAATTTTATGAAGAGGGAAAGTGTAAAAGGTCATAAGGTAACTTTGTTCAGCCTTAGGGGGATCTAAGTCTTAAGAGAACTAGCATACAAAGGTTACCATAGTAACAGCATTATTGGGAGCCTTTTCAGGGTTGTTTCAAAGATTATACCTTGTTATACTGTATGATTTATAAAAACAAGTCCAAGAATTAACTACTCCTTGAGTCATTTTCTATGAGGAAGGGTTGGGTATGTAGGCAGCCCAGTTTATGTATATTGAATATGAAAATATTGCAGTCAGCCACCACCTACAAATTTTTTGACATTTAAATCATTTCAGTGTATTTTATTTTCCATCATTGATTTTAACAACAAAGAAATTTTAGCTAACAGCCAATCTCTATGTTTTAAGAATTCACATTTCATTAGAAGGCTAAATTAGAAGTCAACTCCTACAAGTTTTTTTGTTGAAATTGGGATTGAAGGAGACAGGAAGGTGTTTTGAATGGTTTTGTATGTTCCTTTGCTTTGGCAGGAGAAAACCTGTGGGAAGTAACAATAATAGAGAAGCATTGTGATCTTACTTGTAACCCATTGATGAGGAGAGTTCATTTCAGTAGATTTTCTGGTTTTCATTTATAGTTTCTAACATTCTAAAATATTCATAAATTCTCAAAAATTTCTTTGAAAAATATTTTGTTTTATTTTAGGCTCTTTTATCAGCATTTGCCCACAGACATTTGCTACTAGACTTTTAAAATACTTGGAAGAAAAGAGATATTCTCTGCTCAAAAGCTGAGTTCATTTGTATTTGTTTGCTTGGTGGCTTTCCAGTGCCCAGAATCTTCTGGATCTCTTTTTGTTGAACATTCTCTAAGGGGTGCTGTGCTCCCTAATGAGGATTCCCCAGCAGTAATTCATTGCCTTCCATGCAAATAGTCATTTCATTATTTAGAGTGAGCACACATAGTCCTGAAGTGCTTCCTCTCAGGGACATAACCAGTTGTTAACCGTTGTGCTGTAAATGTTTTTATTTATTGTCACATTTATTTTTCACCTAAAATTACTTTTAGAATGTTCATTGCAATTTTAAATAAATTAAATAGCTACTTTGTCCTGTAAAAATAATATATTTTTACCCTAAAACCATTATTTTGTCTTTTCTGTAGTTATTGTTATTTTCTAAATAGTTCTTCAATTGACAGATACAATTTAACATATCTGTAGAAATTGTATTGGTTTTGAAACACCCAGGCACAAAAGTTTAAAAACAATTAGTACTATAGTTGACAGATCTTTGATGTTTAAATAAGCTAAAAATTATTTAATAATCAAACTTATGAATCAGTTTGTCTAATTGGAAAAGAATTTGAAGATAATTGCTTAAAAGTAGATTCTTTCACTTTATATTATATATAATTTTACATGAGACTATTATTCGTGGAAAGTATAAACAAGAAAGTTGTGTTTGGGTATTTTCAGCAAAAAGAAGAGAAAAACTATTAGGAAAAATGTATCATAAGGCCATGAGTTCTTATAAGGTCATATGTTACTCTGTAGAACATACATTCTAGATTCTATGATTCTATATGAATTTCTTTCTTTGAGAGTTCTATTATATAACACAATAAATGTATTAATCTGCTATTGCTACTTAATAAACTCCCCCCAAACTCATAACTTTAAAGCAACAGCAATTTATTCTCCCTAATGTTCCTGTGGATCACATGGGAATTAATGGGACTGAATTGAACTTTGCTGATTAGCAGTGGGTCACTCCTCTGTTCCTCCCAGACTTTTGGTTCTTCTCTATAGATTGGGTTTGGGTGTTAACAGTGTCTTCTTTTTGATGTCCTAGATGAAGGGGCAGCAGTTAACCAACAAAAGCTTTTAACATGTTACTGTTAGCGGGTCATGAGAGAAAGAGTGACTTTTTAACTATCACCTATATAACTGAAAAAAATCCTCCTCTTTTAGCAGACTCAAAACTTAACACCTTATATTTTCACTGACCACTTACTATTGTTATGTGGAATTCCCTGCTGCTTGCCAGCAGCTTCTCTCAGCTCTCTCTCCCAGACCAGGAAAAGAAAAACTCAGAAACTGCAGTTTAGACCTTACTAGCTTGTCTCGGTTTACACTTTGCAGCTCCTGTAGCCTAAAGCCATTCAAAATTGTGGGTTCCTTCTGCCATCCCCAACCTTTTATTATATTTTCCAAGCTAGAACAAAAACTTTTGAGTGCAGACTAATTTATTACTAAATAGTGAATTCCTATTTACTACAGAAAGAAACATATAAGAAAAACTGTTTACTCCAACATTGTCCAAAACCTTCCTCAACATTGTCCAAAGCCTTTCCCTAGGAATATCCAAAAACCCTCAGTTCTTTAGTCCTGTTAACCCCACTACTTGTCTAATCCTTCAGAGTTCATTATCATGTGCTCAAAGAGCACATGGCGTGCTCCAGCTCTTCCCAACAGTCAGTCGAGGGCACCTTGATGTGTCCTCCTCACTTCAGGCACTCTAAATAAACTCTCTTTACCTTTCAGCAAACACATTCAGCTTATGCTTACTAAAAGCCCTAAGTTACCAGCCTAGACCAAATTCTGGACCTAAGACCCCTTGGCCCTCATGGCCTGACCTCCATCTTTCCTCCCAAAATGGCTGAATCCCTTTCTTTGTTCCTCAAGCCTCTTTATACCTTTCTTCCCAAGTCCTCCTGCCAAGGACTCTTGGTGGTGAAGTACTGTCAGGCAGGTATGCAAATCAAAGTACTACCCAGCTGTCTGTAAAATTTTCAAGTCTATAGTAACAGGAGAGTAGCAAGCTCTTTATCAAATGTATGTATCAACTGTTACTGGCAGGAGGGAGGTGGGTAGGCTTCTGGCATCATTACTACCAGAAACATTTTCTATCACAAAAACATATTTCAAGTCCCTGCTTGCTTAATACCTGCTCATTTCCTACTGACTGAAGCAGGTCACATGGTTGGAAAGAAGTATGCCCATTCTGAAGACAAAGCATATCATTAAATTCCATATCACTGGAGTAAGAATCATGGAAGAAGCATTGTAGAGGAAGGGGGCAAATATTTTTAAACTGTAATCTAATCTACCACAATATGGAAGTCAGTTTAACTGATTTTCTTAAATTGGAGAAGGATTATAAACAGATAATTTCTCAGAATAAACTAACATGATTAATAAGCATGAGACCTATTATGCTTGTAATAACAAAAGAAATATAAATTAAGAGAATATTTTATCAAGAAATGTTACAAGGATATGGAAAGATGAATCTATATCCTGTTGATGGAGTATAAGTGGTAAACAATATGGTAATTCTATCAAGAATTTTAAAAATCATCTTGACCTCATAACTCCCTTTAAATTTTCCCCAAGGAAGTAATTAGAGAACTGGATAGAAATTAATATATGTTTTTATCATTATATAGTTTTAAAAAACTGAAATCTAATAAATGTCCAGCAGTAGAGGAATAATTTAATTATAGTACAGTGACTTGTCGAAAGTAATGTGTGAAGCACCTGCAAATAGAATATTAAAAAGAATATTATTAAAAGCTAATACTCATCGAGCATTTGTATGAATTAAGTAGTGTTTTATACATGTAACATGTATTAATTCATTTAATTCTCACATTTAATTCTCTCACCTGATAAGGTGTTAAAATTGGAGCCAGACATTAAATTAGCAAAAGCAAATTATATTCAGGAACTATTGCAATAGGATTAACAAATCTTGGCATTGCTCCATAGAACTGGGTTCAGTTTAAAATGCAGAATACCACCTGGGTCCCGTAGTGAGACCTAGTTCCAAAAAAGTAGCTGGGCGTGGTGGTGCGCGCCTGTAATCCCAGCTACCTGGGAAGCTGAGTCTGGGGATTGCTTGAGTCTATGGTACTCCGGGCAATGAGAGCCTGCAGTTCCACGGGCAAAAATAGTGAGACCTAGTCTCCAAAAAAAAAAAAAAAAAAAAAAAAAATGCAGAGTAGGCAAGAGGGGATTTATAGCCAATGATCAGGTCTAGGTCATGAGACAGAAAAATACTAAAAGGAAACATCAGAGTTAAGAGAGGAGCGTACCTATACTTTCTTGATAGAATTCTTGCTGAAGGGAGATCATAGTGATCAGATACCAAGACTGGAGGATAAGAATTTGATGAGATACAGAGGATAATCAAATGTAAAGAGTTCTCTCTAAACTGATTTAGCAAGATTCTTGCTACACAGGTAGGTGATACTGACTTGGTAAGGACCAGGGGTATCAGAATCAAGGCCTACAACTTCAAAATTCCTAAATAGAGTTAAGTGAAGAAGAGAGTCTGTCAGAGGTAAAAACTTAATTATATTTTACTGGTGAAAAAATTGAAAACAGAGAGGTTAAGTTACTTGCCAAAGTTATAAAAGTTGATAAAGTGGAAGAACTTAAAATACGAATCTAAATACAGGCTATAGCACCAGAATCAAGTAACAAGCAGCTGACAAAACTAGAATTAACACTTAGGTTTTTCTCTATAGTACTGCCTTCTAAATTTATAGGTTACTGCTGACTTCCCAAAAGTAAAATACTAAATATCATGACCAAGTCAGAAAGATGATATAAGAGAAGTGCTATCCCTACAAGTACCAAATTAGTTAATGCTTGGGGAAGCACAAAAGTACACTGTGTGAAGAATCCAACTTTTGGAGAGAAGGTCTACTTTCTGACCCTTGTTCCTAGTGACCACATTTGTGGAAAACCAGTGACAGTGCCAATAACCACCTTTTCACATTAACAGTTACACTTTTATTAGTAAAAATCAAAGGGGAGTTAGTCCAAATATGCAAATAATCCTCTCAGCCAGAAAAACTGAAAATCATTCTTGAAGTACAGGGAAATAAAAACTGTCATAGCAGTGTTGTTTTAGTGATGGGAGAATGGTTTGACAGGATTAGATATTTGTTAGATATTTGTAAGTAGATGTTTGTTAAAGTTGGCTAACTTCTTTATATTGTTTATTGTTAATAAACAAAAGCTTGCTGCTTGGAATGCAGTGAACAAAAATTTGAGACTAAAACCAGTGGTTAAATACTAAGTTTTATTGTTCTTTGTACTATAAGGTGTGGTTTTCATGGACATTTATAAAAAGAAGTTTCATGTATTTTAAGCATTTTTTTTCACATATTAAAAAATAATGCTGTTACTTAACAGGAGGGAAAGTAAAGCAGTTACCTACTGTTTATCACATTGGTACATTACTTTTTTAGAATGTTGTTTTTCCTCTCAAGATTCTCAGGGCTCTCTTAAATATTTTTAAGTGTTTCTGAATAATCCTCTAGAGTATACACACACGCATATATTTTTTAAAGACAGACTTACACTGTTTGCATCTATTTTGCCCTTATCCGGTCTTCTTATAGGCAAAGAAAATCTACCAAAGTGGAATACTGAAGTATAAATAACCTCTTAGAGCTGGTATAAAAAAACTGACTCCTTGAAGAAAGATGAGCTAAGCAACTGGAATCTGTTGTATAATCTGCTTCTTTCTTTTTTTCTGTATGAACATATAACTATGTTCCCTCCCCCAACTGAAAAAATCTTGTTATTTTAAATAATTTTTCAGTCTTTCATTTTTGTTGCAGAAAGGTGTCTTCCCCTAGTTAGATTCATTTCTTTTTTCAACCTAATCAAGTCTTTTGCCAGTAAGAATTTCAAAAGTACTAGCTTTGTGAAAGACAGTTTCTTATTGAGGTTTTAGATTTAGGTCAAAACTAAAACTAAGTTAACTTAGGCACTGCCATATTATGTTCCCTCATTATTTTACTTCTTTGAGGTAAAAGTAGAATCAAGATATTAATTCCTACTGATACATTTATTGTGAGGATTAAATTACATAAACTATAACTGGTGGTAGTTACTTGTTGATACCCTTTCCATGATCTGTGAGAAAAGTGTGGAGGAAAAACCCATGTATAAAATATTAGGAAAGCAGTTGTAACTGTAGTTGTAGAGGAATTCAAAATAATTGAGTAATTATATGAGTAAACAGGCTGTTTTTAGGGAATTGTAAACAAAATTAATGAAGAAAAAAGATACAAACTCTAAGTTACTGACTAACCGCTATCAAAGAAATTGGGAAAGTTGTCCATAAGTATCAAGTTAAAATGTTTTGGTAAGTGAAATTTTCTAAAACCTTTCAATTTTTCAAAGAACAGTTTGTTTTAAACGGGTTCAAATCTCCTAGTAAAATACTACCAACTAGAATAGAAATATTTTTACCATATCACCCAAGCTGAAAAGAGAAAAGTGATCATCTCAGGAGATGCCAAGAAGATATTAATTCATATAAAAATATATGAATACTTTTTAAATACAGTAAATATTCTGTATATCACACTTCTCACTCTATCTCAAAACAACAGAGGTAAAATATTAAAAACATTGAAATATGGACAGATATGAAGAGGTCTACAGTCATCTGTATTAACATTCTTCTGATCATCACTATTATACAAGAAAGTGAAAGAAAGTAAAACAAACATATTTAAAGGATGAGTAAGTATAATATTATATTTATAGATAATAATCTTACCCAATAGTCTCATTGTATTTGTCCTTTAGTGATTTTATAGTGAGTGTAATTCTTTGAAAACAGGTAAAGAATTATTTTTCACTACAAATTTTTTAAAGAAACTAGACTTGCTAATGCTCTCCTCTTCAGGTGTTTATAGTCTGTTATCCTAATTGAGCTATTTGCCAATATATGTAGCACCTTGGCACATATTTCATTTTGATCCTGCTGTCAAAGTAGAATAGATTTCTTTTTTCAGTAAATGAAAATTGTTAAGTTTGCCCCCAGGTTACATGGCAAATAACAAAACCAGAAATCTCAGTCTTTGAATCCATTCCTTTTTTACTACTGTGATCCTCAAAGTTCTGTATAAATATGAATCAGCTTGTATGTTTTCTTAAAATTCCATTATCTTGGAATCACCTTCAGTCTAATTCAGTAGCATTTGGGTAAATATTTTAAAAATTGTATTTTTACCACCTGTCTCTAGGTGCACCTTCTAAGATTGATTCACTGATCACACTTTAGAACAGTAAAATGTAAACAGTACGTGATTTAAATGGTGGTGGTGGGTGTGGAATTGAGCAGATACAAAAATGGGTTAAAAAAAAAAAGCAGTTTGAATACTGCTTCTTCCTAGTTTGGTATTTGTAAGATCTTAGACATTCAGGCATTAAATGATAGAGATGCATGGGAATATGGGGGCTTTGGATTATATATAGCTCACGCATGACACCTTAATAACAGTATCAATATACAAGAGATTAACCATACTTCTTTCAGAACACCTAGCACTCTACACAGTACTGATAGACTGCACTTGTATGTTCTTGATCATTGCAATTTATTATTCACCCTTGCTAAATTAAACTGAGCTGCAAGAGGACTTTTTAAGGGCAGGATATGTTGTGTTCATCATCTGTGTATGCCTAGCATTTAGTACAGCCTGATATGCTGTCGTTGTTTTGTGACTATTTGGATAAAATAGATGTGACAGATGTAATAAAGAAGTAATTCAGTTATTTAAGTGCATTTGTCATCATTATTAAGTTGTATTTCTGTTCAATTTACTGTTTATGTACGTCTTTATTTACAGACCCCCTCAATAACAAAATGATCTCATCATTTTGTGTGATTATTAAAGACTGATTTCTGCTTTCCCTCATTCCTTTAGTAGTACAGCTAAATATTAATTCTAAAATAGGTAAGATTATGTTTCTGCCTTCTGCAAAGAGACAGAATTTTATTAAACTAAAAATGGAGTACTATTGACCAGCCACTTTATAGAAAAATAAAAGGGTCCTATAATTTTCTGACAATGTCCCAAGTGTTTATATTATAAGACTGTAAGAAAACCTCAGGTTCTACATACATATGGGCAAGAACTTTTTTCTTAAATCAACTGAAAAAATTTAAAGATGTCAACACAAGCTAAAGTTATAACTATTTAAAAATGGAAATAAGATTGGAAAACATTTGTAATCAGTTTTAACAACAGGATACAGTAATTACAGTTGAATAAAAATAATTGTAGATAACATTTTATAACCTAGAATTATAGAAAATAATATATTTTCCATATTATGATTAATGGAGCTAAAGAGAAAGAAGAGTAGTATCATGGGCCCAGCACGCTTCCGCTGCGCCACTCTGCTAGTTAGAAGAGTAGTATCATGTAGTAAGAGGCATATACAGAGAGAGGGAATGCCAAAATCTCCATCATTTTCCAGACAAACTGCCAGTATGCAATAGTAATACAGCATCATATTTGAAAAAGTCATCTAAAATAGTTCTTAATCTCAGAAATAGTTCAAGACTGTGATGCCTTTTTATAGAAACCTTTTTCGATACTTTAAAGTCATATATTTTAGAAGTAAAAAGTGTATGATATTTCCATACTTTACCAAAATAATTAAAACTGGTAGTTCTGAAATATCTATTCAGATACTCAATCTAGGAACTATCTCATTGTTTACATTGCTATAAAATATCACCACAGCAATGGCAACTATTTGCTTAGCCTATTTCCTCTTTTCCTTTTTTTAAAATTATGCAAGTAAAACATACAGACATATCACTGTAAAGATTCAAATAATACAGAAAGAAGTCAGTCCTTTCAATAATTTTACTTCCCTCATTTTGGTGATAACCGCTTCTGTCTTTTTCTATGACCATAATTTTATGTGTAGTACAAAACAGTTTTTATAGTTCTTAAGTTTTGTTTTCCTCAATCTTAGAATTGAGAAAGACTTAAAAAAAAAATGTTGTCTTGTAGAAAAAGGTTTCTTGGGTAAAAATTCCTATTTCTTGTGTCCTCATTTCTAGTCTCATCCATAGACCTAATCATTACCAGTTTTGTCTCAATCATTTTAAGATTATGGATTTTCTGTAATAAAGTTAAGAAGAGTTTCAATTCAAAACCAGATGTTCTAACCAAATCCAGTTCTTTCCACTATGCAGTATCTCTTTACTTCAACTTTCTTAACTGTAAAACGGGAATAATAGCATCCATTTTACTTGCCCTAAGTTAAGCATAACTCCCTGAGGAGGTATATATTACACATTAACAAAACACACTAAAAGTCAGGGAAGTATCTAGATTAACTTATTTTTCAGAGACCTATATATTGCTCTCATGTTTAATGGTTTGGGTTTTTTAGGCTATAAGACTAAGATTTACTTCTTTCTGTATTATTAGATGCCAAACTCAGATAAAACGCAGCTTACCTATGTAGGTTTAGGCTTTGAAATCAATACACAGGCATTTATTTTCTTATTCAATTTCTTACTAAAAAACTAGTAAGCTATTACCACAGTAGAAGGTTATTTTTTTTTTTTCCTGAGATACAGTTCTGTATGATTTCCCTATGTAATTTTTCTGATTTGTCTTTTAGGACTTTCATATTATTTTGCTTTATCCTTCGCAGTTTTGGGTTCAAAACTCTGAAAAGTCAGTTTTTGTTTTAGAATCAGTAGGTACCATTATCATAAATATGTACAGAATAATTATGCTTCTAATGTGGCAGGTGTGTAATAGATAGAAGCTTAGGGTGGAATACCAATGACTTGATTTTCTGTGATTCTGAACATTACTGAAGTGGGCTACCAGAGTTAGCCAAGAGAGAATTAGATGTAATTGCTTGCCTAAAGTGATAGTATCTTTCTAGTTCATCTGAATACCAATGAAGGTAGATTATTTCAGGGAGAAGCACTTCCCATTTGGGAGCTGAGAAAGATCAAATAAGGGTCATAACTAAGAAGAGACCAAAGTATAACTCACTGTGTCATGTATATGCTTATCCTTTTTTGAAAAGCTTCATAAGCTAAAACAGTACTTACTCCAAAATAGCTTGTTAAAATATTTGTCTTTTTTTAACTAGTCAGTAAGTTTCCATATATGTTTCACAGAAATAAGGTGGGAGACACTCATTTGACCCTTGTACCATTTTCATGATTATACTACGGATAAAACCTGAAATCTAGAAAAATAAAATTAGTACATTGCTTTCAGTTTCATCGTTCCCTTTGTTTCCTCCCCCCACCTACTTTTACATAATAATTTGAACACAATGACTTCATCAGTAATGAGAAAACCAGCTTTCAGTAACAAGATGGTGTAAACTAGTATTATTTACTTGAGAAATACTAGATTTGTTATATCCTGCGGAGTGTATCTTCTGTTCTCATTTCATCAGCAAAGTAAGATAACTTGTTACAAAACTACATGAGATAATATATGTAAGCACCTGTCACATAACAAGTATTCAATAAGAAAGAGTTGTAGATATAATTTACACTTAAGTTGTTTGCCTTTATGTGTTGACCTTACTTTGAAGTAATACGAATGTGATTTTTATTAAGTTGCTAAATTTGCCTTATTTGCAAACCGTAACAGATGAGTAATAAGATTTTTTTAATGTAACCATAGTGCCAAATTTTGAACAAAGCTACTCAGACTCTGTATGCCTATAGAATAAAATAAATAGATCTGTCAGAACATATACAGTATTATATCTATCTTGCCTTTGCCAAGGATAACCTAGTAAATATTTTGTTAGGTCTTTTAAATTGATGATTTATATGGCACAATGTTGTAATAGAAATACTCACTCGGTGTTGGTTTTTTTTGAGAAAGTAGTTTTGTGAAAACAGTTTACATCTGAAAATGTGCTTATGGCCCAGATTCTGTTTATTAGAATCACTTGTGAACCATTAAAAAAAAAAAAGTTTCTGTTCTCTACCGCCAATTTTCCAAGAGAAGAATCAGTGTTATCAGGTGTGTATTTAAGAAACCAGCTCTTGGTCTTGGCTTTTCTGTCCTTATTGATTTCCAATATGTGAATATTTTCACGATAGCCAATTCCAAGCTACTAAGATACACTGAATATTGGGAAAATATTTTAGTGGCACAGCATTATGTAATATTTCCATCTTATGGATACAGTGAATATATATCACTTAAAAGAATGAGTAATAGCAAAATTTAAGCTGGGCATGGTGGCACATGCTTGTAGGTGGCAGCCTAGAAAGCCACGGCCGGGGTAAGGGATCTCGGTTCGAGTCCCACCAGGGCACGTAGTGAGACCTAGTCCCAAAAAAATAGCTGGGCGTGGTGGTGCACACCTGTAATCCCAGCTACCTGGGAAGCTGAGGCTGGGGATTGCTTGAGTCTGTGGTACCCCGGGCAACATGAGCCTGCAGTTCCACAGGCAAAAATAGCAAGACCTAGTCTCCAGAAAAAATAGCAAAACTTAAACTGGGTGCAATGGTACACACCTGTAATCCCAGCTACTTGGGAGACTGAGACTAAGAATCACTTGAGTCCGTGGGTTCGAGATTACTCTGGGCAATATAGCGAGACCTAGTCTCTTACCTTTCACTGATACTAGATTTAGATTAACATGCAGTTTCTCAAATACACCTTGTACTTTCCCATCCCCGTCTTTTTACTATCTTTCTTCGGCCTTGAGTGGCCTTTCCTCATCTGCCCAACTATTGGAATACTGTATTCATCCTTCTAGAAATAAGTAAAATACTGCTTCCTCTTATTTTCTAAAGAACATCCCCATTCTCCTTCATGTTCTCATAGTACTTTGTTTATATTTCATTTTGAGCTCAAAGATGTCATCAATAGCAAGTAATTACCAGATTATAAATTATAAATTTCTAGAGATTACTTTAATAACTAAAATGATTAATAAACACTTGTTTATTTTAATAGGCAAGATAAAGATAATGCACAGTACATCTTTTACTTTGTCTTTGGGAAATTAATAAAACATTTAAACTTTTTTGAATTAGATGTTTTACAAAGTATTTTCATTCTGATTTATTACACTTTACAATCTTGGCATAAAGCCAAAAGTTACTTCATCAGTTTTACCAATATGAAGTCAAATTTGGCCTTTGTATCAGTAAACAGTCTAAAAGAACAAAAAGCCAAGTTTTGCTTTGTGATTTGAGAGATTTGCTTTCACATATATCCTTAAGGATATGTTCATTAATCTCTTAATTGGTAGCATTTCATTAGAATTAAAATGACCTGATTGTCTTTACAAAAGGTATTCCAAGGTCAAAATGTATGAAGGAAATGTTCTAAAGTAAAAACAGTCCAAAATAAGCGAATACATTCTAAGGTATTTCATATTTTTATCTTTGACTCTGAGCTGCCACCTGATGGCAAAAGTTTAAATGACATATTTAACATTCAAAACCTCACTTGCAATTACTGTATTTTTATGTATTCAGCAAGAGTCTCTAAAACTACAAATGTACTTTTTAAACTTTTTACTCAGTAAATATTTGATGGTTACTATGACTTTGGAAGAATTAAGTTTGCCGAGTTTTTTAAAGGTTCTGCTAAAGAGTTTTGCTAAAGAGATTTGTTTAAAATTCTCCTTTGTGGAACTGTATAAAGAATTTATTTATTTATATTTTTTTTTTGAGACTAGGTCTCGCTATTTTTGCCTGTGGAACCGCAGGCTCTCGTTACCCAGGGTACCACAGACTCAAGCAATCCCCAGCCTCAGCTTCCCAGGTAGCTGGGATTACAGGTGCACACTACCATGCCCAGCTATTTTTTTTGGAACTAGGTCTCGCTACGGGCCCCAGGCGGCACTCAAACCGCGATCCCTAGCCCCGGCCACTTCGTAGTCTGAAGCTTACAGATATGAGCCACCTTGCCCTGCTATAAAGAATATATTTTAATTGGTTTTATTTAATACAGACTTTTAATTAAATCTAGTAATTTTCTCTTTTTCCTTTACTTTTTTTTTCAGAACGAGGTCACTCAGATACCGCTGTGTTCTTTTACCTGTGGATCGTCTTTTGTATCATCAGTTCCTGCTATACCCTCATCTGGGATCTGAAGATGGACTGGGGTCTCTTTGATAAGAATGCTGGAGAAAACACTTTCCTCCGGGAAGAGATTGTATATCCCCAAAAAGTATGTACAAAGAATATGTTTATTTTAAAAAGACTCAAGTAACTACCAGCTAAATCCTATTAAGGATCCAATCCCACCTTTATGTAATTAGGAAAAAAAAATTTTTGTATAGGCAGCAAAAAAGTGTCAGTTATTTACTGCACTAGAGAAAATAAAAACAGTAAAATTCTGGTTCTCAAGAAGTTATAGACTAGATTCTAAACAGATAAGTAAACATTGTAATATAATGTGACAAAGACTAGAAGAGAATAAATACTGTGATTTATGATTTATGTTTGAACATATATTTACTCGCTCAAATACTGTCTACTTTGTCAGACTTGTTACTCTTTTTCAAACTCAGTTTAAGTGTTACTTTCTCTGTGAAGCTTCTATTTCTCCAAGCATATTTACCATTTGTTTTGATCATATTTTACCTTGTACAAACTTCCTACAAAGGCAATTATCACTTACCTGTTTAGCATCAATCCCTCATTTGCCTAACATAGTTCCTGGTGTATAGTAGATTTAACAATTGTAGGATGAATGATCTTGTCTGAATGAGCACAAAGGAAAGGAAATACCTAACTCTGCTTGGGTGCATCAAAAGAATCTTTTATTTCAACTAGTGTTTGTTAAAATTAAGTTACTTCAATCCAAAAATGCAGTTAATTCTGTAAGAATTATTTTATGGTTTTATCTATATGTAAATAAAGGATGAGAGAAGACAAAAAAGGTCAAAAGACCAAAAGTATATTTACTCAAATGTTGAAAGAAATAAAAACAGAATTCTGAGTTCTAATCCTGGTTCTTTCACTAGCTCATTGTGTAACTTTAGGCAACCAGACTACAGTTTTCTCTTCAGTAAGATTGGGTGTTATACTGGATTTCTTTTAATTGTTTACATGTTCTAAAGTATTGCGATGGAGAGGGGGATATAGTTTGAATTACTATCTTTTATTGTATGTCATATGTCAATAGTACATTAAATTTTACTTTGAAAAGTGGGTCGATGTATAATAGACTGTTTTCAGGTGTGAGGATTGAAGGCATGATAGGAAAGTGTATAAGAAGAACGCTTATGTAGGGGGGTAACCTCAGATAAGCATATAAAGACAAAAAGGTGCTATATGTTGAATGTAAACTATAACAATGCCAGTGTGCAAATTTAGAACATGTGACCAAAACACTAGATATATCTCTACAAATCTCATTTATAAAGAAAATCAGCATTAGTAAAAGCAAACATGAGCTCTAATAAAGATGGTCATTTTGTACTCACCAGAAGCCTTACTGCTTCTTTATTGTTCTATCCTTACTGGAATAGATAATAAATTTATTTCTTACTATGCCAATTCTTAAATGAATCAGTGTCTTTTTACATAAATGTTAATCTAGTCCCCCTTTTAAATGTAATTTGTTTGTGTTTAATAAAATTAGTATATAGGATCTTTCAATGTTTCTTTATTATTACATATTTTATGACATAAGATAAAACATATGCTTTCCTCTATTATAATTTGCAAATTTATAGCAAAAGTATTCTATAACATTTCCACATCCCTTTCAATTTTAAAAAGGCAAATAATTGGAAAAACCATTTTCCATTTAAAACAAATTGGAATTCAGCTGACTTTGCATTTAAAAATTAAGAACATAACCATATGAAAGTTAAAATATTTCATAGGGATTAGAAATGCTTATATTAAACCACACATCCCAGCACAGGAACTATTTTTGTTATTTCTATATTGAAACTTAACTTTTCTATCTCTTGATCTCAAGTTATATTCCTCCCAGAAGATTCCACATCAGTCCCCACATCAGTCACCTGTAGCTCAGCTTAAGACTGATGATTAAAGACAAATGAAATTTGCAATCCTTCACATAGACCTAATCATAATTTCCCTGAATGTAGAGTTACCCAAAAATTACATTGTTACTGTATTGAATGGATGGGGGAGGGAAGAGGAAGGTGTGTTAGTGTATTAAAAATCTTCCTAAAGGGTTAGACAATGATGTGAAAAATGTATGTATGTATGTGTGTATATATATATATATATATACACATACATACATACACATGTGCAATCAAATCAAAAAGTTAAAATTTAAAAAAATCTTCATTAAACTTACCATAATGAGTCAGTATAATAATGTTGATATTTGATTAATCAAAACATAGAAGTATATACATTACCTGAAAATGTTAGGTATAAATATTAGGAAAAATAGATTTTGAAAATGTCAATGGGAAGAGAAGGTATCAGGGAACTACTGTTTGTTTTTTTTAATAGCCTTCCAATATAACTAGTTCTATTATTTGTTTTTAAATAAATAAATAAATAAAATATTTATAAATAAATATTTAAAATAAAATAAATGCTATGGCTTAATATGTAGCAGTTCTAGTTCCTAAGACATGTCACTGTCTTTAAATACATATATTTAAAGAACTGATTGTCCAGAGATTAATAATGAGCAAATCTATGAGTAACAGCTATGATCTTTTGGCAGTTTATGTACTTAAGACTGCTATATAGCTAAAACTGAATTCCTAAATACTGGATAGTAGTATATGAAAGGGTTAGTTGAGTGCATTGAGAGCATTTCTTAAATACAACCATTTGTGAAATACATGCTTAACTTCAGTTACTGATATCAAAAAACAAGGTAAAACTTCCTTCAAATGCAGGATAAGACAATTTGAAAATGAAAGTACAAATAGCAGGGTTAGCATGCTTCTCTTTTCTGATATTAGCTCTTGTATCAATGTATCTTGTATTTGTTAGACTGTAATTTCAGTAAAATCAAGGATCCCATTTGACTTGGTGTTTCTGAAATGGTCTAAAAGAGAGCTTGGTATACAGTTTGGAAATGAATATATTTGTTAAATGTTTACTAAGCTTTACTTTGAATATTGTACCAATTAAGGGGAAAAAATGCTGAACTCTTCCTAAAATATAAAATAAAAACTTTTTTGCTCTTTAAAATATTTGCTTAATTGATGGAACATTTATGAGCCTTGTTGCAGTGACAGGTATGCTTATTTGTAAGGAATGTAATTGTGAGGATACTCAATTTCCTTCTTACTCCTCAGGCCTATTATTACTGTGCTATCATAGAAGATGTGATATTGCGCTTTGCTTGGACTATCCAAATCTCAATTACCTCCACGACCTTGTTGCCTCATTCTGGAGACATCATTGCTACTGTCTTTGCTCCCCTTGAGGTTTTCCGGTAAGCAAACAACAAAAAATCAAAGATTCATTTTACATAAAGATCTCTGGTACTTGCAAATTATTATTTCAAGGCATGTATTTGAGAGCTTAAATTCATTTTTTGCAATTTGACCATCTGGCTACTCAGCCCAGCCTTCTCCCTGGAAGTAGTAAAAATGCTGGATAAAGTATTTACTGTATCTTTCTAAAAATTTCTATGATCTTAAAAGATAGCCTGAAATCTAAGTGAAAGCAGGTAAACCCAAGGTAAAAAGCACTTAAACACTTTCTTACAGATGAAACTTGCCAAACCTAGAAATTCTGAATTTGGTTGTGATTGGCCAATTAAAATTTTATGTACTTAGATAATATAACTTGAAAATATGTAAAGCAAACATTGATATTATTTAAAAGTAGAAGTAAATGAATTTATAAATATAGAGGAACATTTTAGCATACTTTTCTAAGTAATAATTAACCAATTTTACTTAATTGAAACACTTAGATTGTTGCTAAATACACATTACTTCAAATACATATAGGATATTTACCCAAAGTAATCATATACTGGGCCATAAAGAAAGACTCGGTGAATTTTAGAGATTTAAAGTCATAAAAAGATAACTGTAAATTCCTAAATGTTTAGAAAATAAACAGTGCATGTCTAAAGAACTCATTGGTCAAAGTTGAAACTGCAGTCAAAAATTTTAAATGTTTTAAACAGAGCAAAATTGAAAATGTGACAAAAGAAAAGGTTGAGACTGCAGCTAACACCATGCTTAGAGGAAACTGTATAGTGTTAAATATATACATTAGAAACTGTACAAAAAATTAGAAAAATTTAAAAACAGGAAGAAAAAAATAAAGATTTAAAAACAAGTATTTTTTTTAAAGTAACTAAAAAGAAAAAGAAAATGAGAAGGTAGGAAATACAAAGAACAGAAATTGAGAAAAACATGCAATCAAGAAAGTTAAATCCCAAGTTAGTTCTTTAAAAAAACTTAATAAAATTGATAAAATGCCAAAGCAGGACAGATCAAGCAGTAAAGGGAAAGAAGCCATAGAATTATAAATTCCAGAAATCCTAAAGAAATATGTTAAAAGAGTGAAGCAGTATCACAAGCAATTTTATGTCACTAAATATATAACTTTAAATGAAACAGATAATTCCACAAAAAGCGTAGTTGTCAAAACCAATAAAAAAGATTTCAAAAATCTAATAGACATATATAAAAGCAATTAAGCCCATATTAAAATCCTTCCCACTTCCAGGAGAAAAGTCCAGGTCATGGATATCCTTCCAAATATATTTAATGGTAAAACACTATAAACTCTTCCTTGAGATTCAGAATGAGATCAGTAGGGGCTTGCCCTCACATTCTAGTTAACATCATTCTTCAAGTGTAACTATTACAATGAGAAAGAGGAAGTAAGTGGGTTGGAAAAGGCAAAAAATCTATAATCACAACTACACAATTACATGTGCAAAAAATTCAAAAAATATACATGCAAACTATTAAAATGAATGTAACCATGTCCCTGAATACAAGGTCAATTTAAATCAGTATTGTTCTAAAATGCCATAAGTAAATAGAAATACAATATTTAAAGAACATGCCATCACAGTATATAACCACCTAGCAATAAATTTAATGATTGAGTGTGAAAATTGACAAACCACTTCCATAATTTATATAGAAGCAGTGAGGATCAATAATAGCCAAGGCTATCTTGAACAAAGTTAGAGGACTTACATTCTCAAATATCAAGACTTACCTTATAATTGCAATAATTAGCGCAGCATGTGGTATTGGTGAAATATTATCCTTTCAAACAGAATAGAGAGTCTAGAAACAGACCCACACATGCATTAGCAGCCTAATATATGGTGCAGGTATCTAAATGGTAGAGGAGTAAAAGATGTCCTTTAATAAACGACATTTGAGTGAATTGAATTAGTGTGGGTTTTTCCATATAGGAAAAAAAATAATATTAATATTGACTCCTACTGCATAATGTATGTAAAATCTGTTTGCTTATCATCAATTCTGCTGTTATAATCTTAACATACATTTCCTTCATCTCTTTCCTGGACCACCTCAACAGTCTTCTAGTTGGTCTTCGTTCTGCTAGTCTTTTTTTTTTAAGAGACTAGGTCTCACTATATGTTGCCCCGGGTTGTCTCGAACCTGCAGACTCAAGTGATCTCTAGACTCAGCCTCCCAGGTAGCTGGGATTACAAGCATACACCACTGCACTGGCTCGTTCTGCTAGTCTTATTTCCCATTGAAAAGTAGAAAAGAATGATCTTTTTCCTTTTTAAAAAAGTTTTATATATTTATTTCATATAATATATATATATATATAAAAACATCATTGTGTACCCCCAGGGTTCTTCCATTTCTTTAACACCCGTTAACCATCTTAATCTTTTGTGCCCTCCACCTCCCCCATTTTCTTCCTTCTCCCCCTCTCTTGCTCTATGGTTTAGTTCTATTGGTTGTTTCTAATTTTTCCTATTTGTTTGTTTTTTCTTATATCCTTCATTTAAGTGAGAGAATGATCTTTTTGTAACACGTCACATCATTCTCCTTAGAAGTCTCATTGTTTTTCATCACACTTAAAATCTAAACTCTTCATTATAACTTAAAAGGCCCTATTTTCTTCAGTTTACAAGACTCATTTCCTTCTATCTTCAGTATTCTGTAGATGTCATTTCTTCAGAGAAATCTGCTCCAGTCCCTTGACCTGCTTTTCTTCAGAGCACTTAGTATTAATGACATGTTTACTTGCTTACTACTTGTCTCTGCCACTAGAAATTATATCCCATAAAGCAGAGACTTTGTCTCATTCAGTGCCTTTTCCTGTCATGTTAGGCACTCAATATTTGTTAAATAAAGTGAAAGAACAGAATTCTGAAACTGCATCTCAGTTTCTCTTGCCAACTTTTTGTTATTCTCTTCTCCCACCACATACCATCTTTTACTATTATAATATTCTCTTCTTTAATTCCTTGTTTTTGTTTCTGTTGACATGTGGAGGTTTACAGATTCTAGTAGTATGTTCAGATTTTATAAGTAATTTGCTTACTCTTAACCACTTTGCTAAGGCGATTTGTATGGAACTTCTTTCGCCTGGAGAATGAACATCTGAATAACTGTGGTGAATTTCGTGCTGTGCGGGACATCTCTGTGGCCCCCCTGAATGCAGATGATCAGACACTCCTAGAGCAGATGATGGACCAGGATGATGGTGTGCGCAATCGTCAGAAGAACCGGCCATGGAAGTCCAGCCAGAGCATATCCCTGCGCCGTCCTCGCCTCGCTTCTCAGTATGTATGGTTTAACTTAGGAGATGAATTTCCTTCCAGTTTTTTCAGTGTATAACATTTAAGCTAAGACACTATCAGGTTGCACCAAATCAAATTACTGTATTAAATCATTTTCAACTTGACTTGACTGCTAAATATGCTTTGTATACAGATAGTTTTTAAGTTTTAAACCTTAGGATCTTGGCTCTACAATTGCCATCTATCTAACCTTAGTCAGATTACTTAATTTCTCTGTTATGCCTCGTTGGTAAACTGGAATTAATAGAGTTCTTACTCATAGGGTGGTTAAGTGAATTACATTTGTCATCATGGAATTTATGATCATGTCCTCACAGAAAAGAGCTCAGAAGTGTGAGCTATTGTTGTCTTCCTATTAAATACCTACAACAGTAATTTTCTAAATTAGCATTGACTTTATATGTTCCTAAAAGTCATAATAAATCTAGGCTATACTGTATTTAAAATTGAGAAATAGTTGAGAGTTCAGTGACATGGAATGAAGGAGGTCTAAGTTGGTCATAAGGAATTTTCTAAAAAGTAAGGGAGGATTTCAATAGGCTAGCAGCACAGCAAAGACATAAAGGTGAAAATCAGGGGCCAAAGGAATAAAATCACATGACCAGAACTTTAGTAAGAAAACTTTAGCTGAACAGGTGAAATGTGATTGTAATGGATGAAAACTGAAACGTGTAACTAACAGCAAGAAAGAAGCCCAGAGAATTTTTTCATATAAGAAAGGTGCTGTAAAAGTAATTTTAGTAATTTTTAATAGCACTGTTCAAGATAAATTTAGAGCTGGGCACAGTGGCTTGTGCCTGTAAGCTTCAGCCTATGAAGCGGCCGGGGCTAGGGATCACATTTCGAGTCCTGCCTGGGGCCCGTAGCGAGACCTAGTTCCAAAAAAATAGCTGGGCATGATGGTATGCGCCTGTAATCCCAGCTACCTGGGAAGCTGAGGCTGGGGATTGCTTGAGTCTGTGGCCCCCTGGGCAATGAGAGCCTGCAGTTCCACAGGCAAAAATAGCGAGCCCTCGTCTCAAAAAAAAAAACAAAAACAAAAACAAACAAACAAAAAAACACAAGATAAATTTAGAAAAGAAAACTGAAGGTAAGAAGACCAACTCAAAGGCCATTTACACTATTCTTAAGTATGACTCAGTGAAGACTTGGATGAGGGTGTTTTTGATATCGGGAGAGAGGCTGGCTTTCTTTTTCATAAAAATCCTTTTGCCCACTTTTTCTAAATCAGAGTCAAACTTTGCAATCTAATACAGACCTACAGACCTTGCAAAGATCCTTGCTAACACTTAAGCTGCCACAGGCTAGTTACCTTTGGTTATTCAAATACCTGCGGCTTGTCCCAGCTCCCAAGCCAGAGAGAAGAAGAAAAAAACAGCTTAGATCCTCCAGTTTTTGTGGGTTCTTCCACCGTCCCTCACCCACCTTACTATAATTTCAAAGCCAAACCTATCAAAGCCAGAGCAAACTTATAAAGTGAACAAACTATTTATTACTAAACAAAGTGACTATATATATACTGCAAGATAAACATGAAAAACCCAGTTGCCCCACCATTGTCCTAACTCTGTCCTTTAGCCTCTAATCACCTCGTTACATGGCCAGTCATCCAGAGTCCAACAGCACATTTTTCCAAATACAGAGCATCCTTCTTTGGCATGTTCCAACTTTCTCCAAGCATGCAGTTGAAGGCATGAAGTTCTTTTCCTCCTCTGGCATTCTCTCTACTTTAGACAGTACAAAAACTCCAAAACACAAGAACCAATAGCAAAGCCATCTCAGGCCTCCTCATGGCCTCTCCAAAATCCTTCCATTCCCGTTAGCACACTTGGCTTATGCATACTAAAAGCCGTGAGTTCACAGGCTTGGGCCTATGGCCTACCTGGCCGCCTCAGCCGTGTGGTCAAGCGCACATCCTTCTTCCCCAGAAAGTTGACCCCAAAATGACTGATCCTTCTTTTTCTGGTTCCAGCCAAGACAGGACTCAGAGGGAGTCTTGTCAGTCCACTCACATCACACAAACTTTGTTTTTCCTTTCTCCTTCCCTATGAATTCTAATCATGAAGTTTACTATTCTAAAGCAACAGGGAAGTAACTCCATTTTCCTGACTTACCAGTATATGTATCAGCAATGCTAATGACAAGTATCAGTTTTAAAACAACAGGCCTTTATCAGCTATGTTAATGGAAAGTACCCGCCAACATTTTCAATAGATCTAGAAGGTATGTACAGGTGTTTTAAAGCAAGTAAAAAATAGGAGCTGATTATGGTAATGCACTGTATGTGGGATGCAGAATAGAACTTGCCCAAGCCTTAAGTAGAACTTTTAACTTCTGAAGAAAAAGGGGGAGGGATGGGCATAAGAGATTAGGATGGGTCACAGGTGATAAAGGTGGTGGGAGAACCTGGGGTAGACAATGATGTAAAAAAAAAATATGTGTGTGTGCAATCAATTAAAACATTTTTTAAAAACCGAAGAGAGTTGTTGCTGCAGATTTACTGAGAGATGACCAAATAAATGTTGCTCAGAAGACACTCAGTACTTCTGCACATCAGTGACCAAGAGTGACTAAGTACCCTGCGATCTTGCTCTCTGTCCTGGCATACTGGCAAGGGCAGCATTGGGGCAATGACAGGGAGGTCTTGGGGGGAGAGGGGGAACAAAAAAAACAATTCTGAAGAGAGAGCAGAAAGCAAGGACGTGGATTTTTTTTTTTTTTTTTTCAGAAAGAAAAAAGAATTAAAGGGGCAGAATAAGATAGTGTAATCAGGAGGAAGGACATCAGTAAAGCATGATATTATCATCACAAGGAAATAGAGTCTGAGGAAGAGGAAGAGGGGGATGTAGTACTAGTGGAGTCAGCAAGATAAGTGTCATATATAAAGATAAGGAAACCTATGTGTTGGCTGACTCCTTGCACTCCTAAATTTCAAAGTCCAACCTTTTAGTTACCAGCAGAGGGCAATCTAAGCATATACTGTTGCTACTTAAGACTCAAGAAGACTGGTGATGGATCATGGTTAATTTTCAGTTGTTTAGGGGATAAGCACAGTCATTTGTAATCAGAGAAGGACAATAGAACAAAGGAGCAGGTTAGGAGCCACAGAAAGGGCAGGAAATGAAATAATGTCTGAGTATGAGTACTGACTTTATGATTCATGGCAGCCTTTAGCATATCAACATTTTTTTAATGTCAATTTCCACCTCAGTCAAGTAAGAATAAAAAGACCTATTTCACCAAGTAAAGTACTTATTCCACTCAAGGGTGAAATATGGCAGAATACTTTATCCGGCACAAGAATCTCTTCTATAACATCCAGAATAGATAGTAATATGACGATTAACAATCATCAGTAAAAATGAAACTAGTTAACTATGCACCTGATTTTATTGTTGAATAGTTACTGTCTTAGGTTATGGTGAGCTAAAATGTGCTTCACCAGAATTTAAACCAGTTGATTCTAATTGGACTCCCTAACATAAATTAGATTGACTTTCCTCCCCTTCTCATCAAATTTTGTCAACTGTTTGAAGACAGTCTCCTTGGGGGAGTAGGGGTGGTGAGGCATGATTGATCATTCCTGCTGTCTAACTCCTGATTTTTCATGTATACCTTAAACAGCATTATTTCTATTATCTTCATCATAGTTCCATATATTCGCTTAATGCTTTACTAATGTCTATTACGTCTGTTTTCTCACTTTATGTTCACACTGTTTTTATGAGGTGAAAGTAGTAAATTATTATTCCTAATTTATAGAAATAAAAACAGGCACAGAGTTTACATCATAAAAATCAATTCAGTACCTGAACTCAGATCTTATTTCAGAATACTCTCTCCACTGCTCATGACCTTCCGTTGTTTTTGTTGCTGTCTAGTTTCTTGGTTTTTCCAATAATATCTATATTGAATATGAAGTTTCTATAATCATCTATCTGGTGCAGTATATGTAGGCCTACTCAGGATATATTTTTAATGGTGGTAAGATTGGAAATGTACCTAATATAATGGGTGTGTTTGTATTTTAGTAATGGACTGTGATTTTTTTTTCTCTCATTACTACTAGATCCAAGGCTCGTGACACTAAGGTATTGATAGAAGACACAGATGATGAAGCTAACACTTGAATCCTCTGAAGTCTAGATTAACATCCTTGGGTTTCCTAGTCTACAATTCTGTCCTCGACCAATGCAACCTCTAATACCTTTCCAGCCGAAAACAGGAGAAGATATATAACACGTTTTCCGAGCTCTTCCAGATCGGATCCTATGGACTCCAAACAAGCTCACTGTGTTTCTTTTCTTTTCTTCTGGTTTAATTTTCATTTTCTATTTTTAAAACAGATACTTCATTTTGCCAATCAGAGGACATTTTAAGGAACAAAAAAAAAAAAATAGTATCTTATGGATTGTTTACAATCACAAGGACACAGATACCTATCAAGATGAACAACAGGCATTGCAAGGACCCTCTGATGGGACATCACCGAGATATCTCGGCTTCTGCTTGGCCCGGTTTTGACTGGTTGAAACCGGACATTGGTTTTTAAATTTTTTGTCAGTTAAAGTGGAGAAGTTTTCCTTTCCTTCATACCCAGCGCAAAAGCATTGGCTGCACTTGCAGGGAAAGTGCAACTTAGAACAGTACCTTCATTCATGAAGCTACTTTTTAATTTGATGTAACTTTTCTTATTCGGGGGTGGGTTGCTGGGTGGGTGGGAAACATGATGTATTTGTTACATATAGTTTTCTCATTATTTATGAAACTTAACCATAAAAGAATGCTATTATTCCTGTGCAATGAAGGTGATAACAGTGAAAGAAGACAGGGGAAACTAATGTCGGATAGCATTTATGAGGGTTCAATCCCACAATACCTCTCTCATGAGACAACTTGCACCAGTTTGACTTTTTAATTTTAAGCCAAAGTTTCATTACTGTTTTTTTTAATTTGCTGCTGCTTTGAAATTCTAAGTATATCTCTTATAACATTAAGCATTCACTTCCATACAAATTTAAGGTCTAATACTTAGTTTTCTTTTCCCCTTTTTAAAGAAACAGATACAGAATACATCTTCCTATATTCTAACCATAACAACTGAAATTAAGCTTTTTATGCTTCAGCATATACAATAAGGAAGTATAAACTATACAACTCTGAACTAGAAGACAATTATTTCATAGACTCTGCACCGTCGTTGGGTAGTTTATTTTCTGGGCTTGGTTACTTTAGCCAAAATTTTATCGCATTCACTTGTCTAAAGAAAACCATGTTTTTG
Organism: Uropsilus gracilis; assembly: GCA_004024945.1. Taxonomy (NCBI): domain Eukaryota; kingdom Metazoa; phylum Chordata; class Mammalia; order Eulipotyphla; family Talpidae; genus Uropsilus; species Uropsilus gracilis. The sequence goes on from PVHY01006324.1 coordinate 25,704, forward strand.
AGAGCAGAGAAGATTTGTTATCCTTCCTCTTTCACAGTACACAAAAAAAATTTTTTTTTGGATGCAAAGATCTTGGCAGCCATTTCTCCCAGCAATTTTAAAGGATGAGCATTGAATTTCATCCTCTCCCTTGGTGGAAAATTGGGGAATCTAAACAAAAAGTATATATCTCAGACATCTCAGAATGTCATGGTCTGCACAAAATGCCCATTCTTCTTTGTTTCACTTTTTTTCATATGCCCTGAATATCTAAATACAAAAACCGTAAGCAGTTTTACTTTCTTGAATGTAGTTGACATTAAAATTAGCATTTTGTTATCTAACAAAATTATTGTGAATACCAGGAAAAAAGCAAAGTCTGTTTTAATTCTTCCCTCCCAAATCCAGATGAAGGTTCCAAAGTCAGTGTCCTTTGGATTCATGAAAGTAAATGACTTCTAGATTTTCAGCTTAATTTTAGGTAAAGGAATATATAACTGGAAAGGCAGCTATTATCACTTACTTAGTCTTCAAAGCATGGTTACTGCCCTTTAACATACCCCACTTTGTCATCCTCTTCTCCCATGTACCACATGTCTTTACTGATCTCTGATATAATTCCAGTAGATTATACTAAAGTTACAGTTACTACCAAATTTCTATTAACTTACTGACAAATAATACTTTTATTTTTTAAAAAAAGTGTTTTCCATCTTTCTTCAAATAAGCCCCCTAAATTTGTTTCCTTTCTAAATTGATTTTTTTTTCCAGAAAAATACAATTTGTGGCTTTTATTGCTTTTTTTATGTTTTGCCAAGGATGTTCCTTGGCTGAAAAGGAAAAGTTCAATTACTGGTTTTTTGGTTGTTGTTTGAGTAAATTGATTTATAATAATCAGTGGCAACAATTTAGTGACCCTTGAAAGATTTAAAGGTTGCATCATTTAAACTTGGGGTTTTTTTCCCTTACTGTTGTATTCATACTTTGTGGGGGAAATATCACTGGTCTGTCAAGAAATAGCAGTAATTATTACTGAGTTATATAAGTAAGTTCAGTAGACCCATCATTTCTTGTACAAATAAAATTGGTGGTACTGACATGTATGCAGAGGAATTGGAATGGTCAACTTCATTCTCTATCAGTTAGCCTATATAATGACACACATAAATCTTATAGTCGATTTCTGATACTGAACTCACCAGTGTTACTGCTTTTCTGTATCCGGTGGCCAGTTTGGTCTTTATTCAACTATTATGATTTTAGGCCCTACTCAGTATTATTTTTTCATAGATAATACTTTGTTAGACTATATTCCTTTTTCTAACATTTGTCTTATTAGCATAATCTATTCAAGAATGAATAGGCTTATGTAATTCAGCTTACCATGACAGATGTTCAGATACGTATTTAAGCCCACAACTTCATGTTCTTCCTAAAACTGTAAAGAGAAAAGAGGACTTTTCCTTACCAAGAGGAAACAGTTTGTGAAACAGTATACATTTACATTTTTTCTTCAAAAAAGGCAATGTGCATTTTTTCTCTTCTAAATTTTCTATGCCCTAGGAATTACAAGTACTGTGTCCTACCTGAAGTTTTTCTGTCAACTCCTATACACTGAAACTGTTAGTAAAACTCTTAGGAAATGAGTATCACAGAGTCATTTTTAGGAACCAACAATCTAAATAAAAGTAAAAATTAATCTGATTTTAGGGCTAGAAATTCTAGTTTTATTTTTATTTGAGAGTTAATATATATAAGTTAAAATAGTCCACAAAGAATGAGAAGAAATAAGTTCATTTTTCATTTGATAATGTGATAATGTGAAAAGCACTGATATATATATATAGAAAATTTAGAAGATAGAAGTTTATTTTCTATGCACAAATATTTCAGGACTGTTCATTAAAATGGAATAATTGACTTCATACCATACAGAGATATTAAAATGATCAGAGGTTAAGTCATCATTTTAATTCCGTTACCATGGTTGCTTTTAAAGTTGAAAAGAAGTTGAAAACTGTGCAACTTTCTTTTCCATCATTTACCTTAAATAAGCTGCTTAAACTTCCAATTCAGGAGCAGTGATTGAAAGGAAAATGCCAGTTGCCTCACCCATAACTTATATGCAGCCTTAAAGATGGTAAATGGAGCCCAGCTCCTAGGACTTGTGACTTACCAATATTCTCAACATGAAAGTTCTAAGATTTTAATAGAGATTTTACTAGAAGTAACTTGTTGATATATGGTACATCACCATGGTTAAACCAAAGTACTCTCATGATAAGTAAAGAGAAATTTATCCTTTCTTAACAAATGAACTAAGACAAGACTAGAAAAAGTAACCTGTCCCTGAGTCATCCAGGCTTAATAGACATTTAATTGATGAGAAATAAAATAATGGTGGCGATAACAGAAGAACAATGTCATGTTGGGCATTGGCAGGGAAGCAGGGCAGTTCAATCAGTATGTGAATTCAGTGACATGGAGGTAATGCCTCTCTGTCTTTTTCCACCAGTTCTTTGCTGGTAGAAACCTGTTTTTATTATTTTTTCCATACTTTGCTTTATTCAGGACATAGTTCTTTATGTCCAAATGCAATTTTCTTAGCACTGACTAAAAAGATTTCTTGTAGAAAATAACCCTATCAATGGCATTAGTCAAAGACTTAGGATTCTCTGAAGCAATTGCCCTTTATTTGATAAATCTCAGATTATTTAACGGTTTGCACAAAATTTGCCTAACCCACAAAAAAAGATACTACTTGCGATATGCAACAACTAAAATTTTTAAATTAGGGTAAGTTCTAAGATTAAGAAAAAACTATCAATGCAAGTAAGATCTATAGCCACTAAGACAATAAAAGTTCTAGTGGAACTTTTGAAAAAGTTGAGTAAATAAAAATCAAATTCATCAGTTCATTTTTCTTTATGATGAGTCTAAATTTTCTTGTGACAATTAGTCAAAACATAGAATTAAAGTTTTATAAATACATAGATTTCTGCTTTTCAGGTAGCCGTCTTAACAGTAGATCTTAGTAAAGCTCCTAACTTTCTGCATTGTATTATAAGTCTGTACAGTGTCAGAGCACAGTGGTGATGTGGGATAGATTTGATTATTATGTTAGAGCATAAGAAATTTGTACTCATCATTGCCACAAACCAGTAATTTAACCAGCATTAAACCACACTCTACTCACAAAATAGGAAACAGTAAAAGCATCTTATTAGATTTGGAAGAGCTTAATTTAACAAGATGAAAAGTTTGCCTGATAAGGGAGAAGAGCCTGCTGATAGGCATGGCTCATAGTATGAATTGGTGAAACTAGTATCAAAACTGCTCCTTAAAAACAGCTTTTCAGGATATACTTATTTAAGGTGGAAGAGGAAGTCAGAGGGACCAGATGAAAGTTTCCTCTAAAGAGAACAGTTATGCTCATTTTCAACTGAAGTGTGTTTCCTTGTAGCAGACATACGGTTTTATTATTAAATCAAAGCCGCCTTCAGTTTTTATGGTGCCATCAACCTATGAAGGACAATCAGCCCATTGTTTTGCCTTGCATTTAGTGTGTCTGCTAACTATACAGACTCATCTTGTGTACCTTTGAACCAGTAACTTGACTAAATTTCCACCATATCACCTTAGTTCTTCCTATCCCTTTTCCTCTGTATCATCACAAGTCAGAGGAAAGTGACTATCAGAAAGGTATGGACTTCTAAGAAAGGGCAAGAATTCCATCTCACTATCCTTTTTGTCATTATCCTGGAAGTCGCTACCACACTTCCCTGATTGTCCTATAGCAACACCAGCATGGGGGAAATAGGGAGAAAGATGGTGGGAAATCCCTAGAGAGTAATTGATCATGGTGTTATTCTGAACTGTACGGTGAAATCGTGAACAACTCACATTTGCAAAAAGAGCGGAACTCTTTAAGCTTTATCACATTGTGAAGATTAATTCCTTGCTATTTTCCAGATCAGCACAAAAACTTGTATCATTGAAGAGTACTTGGGGGGTGGGGGGTAGAGTGAAAAATGTATCTGTCTTTTCAAACCCTCTCCCTCCACTCATGTTTCCTTCACCCCCTACCACATTGTGTTGGTCAAACGATGCTATGAAACCCTGAGCTATAGTTGTCAAAAGTAACTCTGAAATGTGATTAGTCTCTGTGGGTGCTCTCTCCCTCTTTTCCCCCCTTGCTTTCTTACTCCACTCTGGTAAATGGAAAAGGTGACGTCAAAGGAATGATGCTTGCTTGGACTCATGTTGTACCTGTGACTATGCTATTATCTGTCTCCTTTTTCCTTATATGGGTAGAATTCTAATGAAGTGTGGAGTTCCCTTCTTGATAAGTAGGTTAAATGCACAACGTGGTACTGTTTTATAGTTTCTAGATGGTTGTATAAAGCAAAAAAGTTAATGTGGTTATGTGTTTTTCAAAGAAAATAAGTGATTGGTTAAAAAAAACTCTGTCCTTTTTTTCATTATTACAAGCTCTCTCTCTTTTCCAACAGTTTGCTGACTCCTTTGTCACTGAAGAATGGTTTGTGTGAATGTGATTCTTTGGGTTTCTTATATTCCAGAACATATTTCCCCTTAGGACTAACTAAGGGTTTAGGACAAACATACTTTTAACAGTGAAGATATTTTAAACTATTTCACTAAATTAAAAAAAAATTAGACTCATTGCCTTTTTTCTTTAACTGATAGATGAGGTGAGGCTATCGTGCAACAGGGCAATGGTCTTTTCTTAAAACTCACAAAAATATTGAGTAAAACGATCACTTGTGTTTTGAAGAGCCAAGCACCTACTACCACTGCACATCTGAGCTTTGTGTTGAACAGAACTTTCTGTACAGAGTGTTCCTGGGTCAGTTTTTAATCCAATGTGTGTTTGGGAAAAATAAAAGATTAACTGACCCTAAGATGAATGTACTTAAAATGCAAAGGGAAAAATATTTTACTAAAGCATAAAGGTTTTTCTATTTTAATACCACAAACACTATTCTTTCCATGTTTCTGTGTACTAGGCCAGAATATAATATGGGATTTCCAGGTTAAAAAAGAGGCTATGAGTACAGATAAATCACAACCCAATACTCAGTACCCCTTTTTAATAATTTGATAGTACCAATGCATACTTAACATTTGTATGCCTATAACATTTTACATTTTGCCAGCATTTCAGATAACATGGATCAACAAGTCCTCTCCATTTGTACACGAAGAGACAGCTGGTTCTAAGAAGCCACTGTCCACTGTCTTTTATTCATCTTAAACATATCCAGAATCCTTGAACTTTGGTGACCTCTATTGTTATACAGATAATTTTGACTAGATCTAAGTTTGAGGATAATAATTTTATACTTTCTACTTCACCTCTTTCTAGCTTCCCACCATTCACATGGGGAAACTAGGTGTTCTTGTATTTAGTATGTATTTATCAAACTTTTATCATATGCTAAGCATTACTTTACTACTTATAGTTGATACTAGTTTCATCACCATTATAGTTTTTTATGGGGTGAGCTAGAAGGGAAAGTCAGTTCTATTTACTTATTTGAAACCACTGCCCCAAGCGCCATGGTTTCTCAAAGACTGCCTTCAGACTAGGTGGACAATAAAAAATAAATACTAAAGTTAACCAGAGCTTTTGTATCCCTTCTGTAAGCAAGATCAAAGAGAGTTTAGAAACCAGTTTATCAAATATTACTCCTTTCAACTACTGGATGTAAACATTTTTCTGCACTTTTTGAGCCTTGTGAGGAAACTAGGTCCCTCCCTGACAGCCCATGTCAAAAGATTGCATAGCAAAGTGCTCCCTGCTGCTAGCTATGTGAGTGTCCTTGAGGACATTGGTTTCTTTCTGGGCAATGCCCAGTTTTGACCACTCTGGAATTCAAGTAGTGATGCCATTCAGGGGAGAAAGGGTATTCTTCCAAATATCTTCATTACTTCATTGTCACCAAGAAGTCACAAGATCATATTTTCTAACGTTCTAAATGCCTAGTAGATAAGTAGGAGCTCTGTTAAGTCCAGAAATTGCCTTTTCTTTATCAGTGGACAAGCTACTGAGTAAATTTGGGAGAGATTTGATTTTTGATTGACAACTGCAGAAGCTACGCCTGTACTGACAGGCACACTGGTGAGTCTCTGCACTTTGATCCTTGTGTGAGGTCAGGGGGTGTGCAAACTTGATTCTGGTGCTCCCTCGCCAATAATTAGCATAGGTCTTATCCTGTGGACTTTTCCATTCTCTCCTGCAGAGAACAGGCACTTCTTCAAGGGCATAATCGTCAAGGCTAACCCTCAAGTCACAACAGGCAAGTTCACCTCACGTCAGTGCCTGCTGAGTAGTGTGAGCACCGCTGATGGAGGAGATAAGCCAAGTGTTGGTGACTGGCCCTGGACACTGTAGTAATTATTACTGACCTGAGATGAGCCCTAACTGCCTCCATCGCCCACATTCCTGCTTCCTTAAAAAAAAAAAAATTCTGGTTGGCAGTAAAAACTAGGAAGTAATTTGTGAATCAGTGCTTCTTTCAAAAGCTATTCCTGGTTAGGTCAGAATATAAATTCAAAAAGAATCAACACTCCTCTATAAATCACACACATGACACACACAGCAAACTGGAGTCTACTGATTGCTGCTTCCTGGGAATTTGTCCTCTGCCCCTCCAGGGAGGACAGCACTTCCAGAAAAAAATTTCAAAACCTAATAGTAACAACAGAAATAGCTCTCTAGTTGACTACGTTCACAGATGTCCTCTCCGTTGAGCAAGCCACCCTCCTTCCCTTGCTTCCTTCCAACTGTTAGTTCATCAATGGTGACTTCAAGGATATGAAACACCCTTGGTGGAAAACAAGTACTTGCATTAAACATCTGAAATGTAGAGAGGCCATCGTGGCTACAGTCCAATAAGACAGTTGCAAGGTGTCATTGATACCCACAGAAGGATAATGAAGCTGATGGCAAGGACCAGGCAACTGAAAGCAGATGCCGACCAGAACCTTCTTTGGTGGCATAGAAAGCACTCATCCCCTATAGGGGAGGGAAGAGAAAATGAAAACCAAGCCCAGGATTTCATGAACCAGCAAAACTTCAAAGACAGTTAACACACCCAACCCAGGCAGGCTGGTGTCTGTTACACAAGGTCAGGGCACTGATTAGAAATATCTGACACATCAGATGCAACAACATCAAGTTGGGTCCCCCACAAAGATTTTGACTCCCCAAACCCATCAGAACAGTCCGAACCTATAGGCATGCCTCCCCATAATCCTCACAGCATTGTGACAGGTGATACTAAGCAGCCTCTTGCTGTGGTTCAATGTCTCCCTCAATGACATCCTGCTTCTCCCCTTTAATTTCAGAAGTGCTGATCTCCATTAAAGAGTCTACACCCAAAACTCCCTCTCAGTACCTTCTAGAGAACCCTATGATACTAGCCCACTTGACACTAATCCATCTTCCTCCTACAATATGAATTTGGTTTTGCGGTTTTAAACACATTCATATCTATCTCACTTCATCGGTGACTCAAAATCAGTGACTTCTCCTACCAGGGTATTTGATCCCCTAGATATGCCAAGAGATGAGAAGCCAAAACTAATTTTATTAAATTCTGTATTTTCCAATGTTATCTACAATTCATCTTGTATATTATAGGACACACAGCTCTTCAGAAACTGCCTGCTAGCCCACCCGCCCCTCTGTGCAGCCTCCCAATGGGATCCCCTCTTGTGCATAAGGCTGATTCTCCAGGGAATTCACCCTTTCTGCCCTCTACCTGCCCAGCCAGTGCTAGCAAGCATGCCTTCTTCACTCTTCTTCAAGAAGGCTGACAGCCCCCCATTTTTATAGCCCACCAGCACCCACTGAGCACTCTTTATCTTTATTATGTCTGGTCACTTGTCAGTCTCTACCCACAATTCCAAATCCCCTCCCCTTTTCTAGGCTCTTGTAAGGGCTAAAGACACTATTTACTTTTCTGTTCTCAATGTCCAAATATGCCTATTTTATACTAAGAGGAGTTGAATAAACTTAGAATTTTTATATAGGGATGTTAAGAAACATCTTTAGACATAATTGTCAAATACTCAAAACAATCAGCTAACTGGATAGATGGTAGACTCCACTCACAACATGGATGTATAGGGAGGTTTTGATAAGCCTTTCCCCCCAGTATGACCAGGAAAAATTAAATAATGCTCACAGGAAACGTCACCAGTTCATTGTCAAAATGGGGACTACTTTGTCAATGATGGGGGACTAACCACAGATACTTGAAGGTGATGGCTTGCTATAGCAGTGGAAGACACACTCCAAAATGCTTTGTTCTCAACATCTAGAGAAAAATCAATTTAGGGTTATCCAGTTCGCGAAAGCCAGCCGCCTGGTTCTGTTCTGGGGCAAAACAAAGGGAGTCCAGCTCAGTCCTCCTTTTGTTTCCTCCAAATCGTCACAGGAGTGGCCCAACTCAGCAAGAGCTGAAATGTAGAGAGGCCATCGTGATTGGCAATATCGTGATTCACAAGAGAAATATTTCTTGTCTTAGATGCTTCATACTGAAGAGTTTTGAAAAACTGCCTGCCACTGTGCAATTTTCACCACCGCTTTACCAGTGGGGAGACAGTGCCCTGGGTACAGCCCCCAAAGCTGTTATTGAAGGGGAGTCAGGCTTTGTAAGAGAGAGGGGAGTTGCAGATTAGAAAGACCATGCTAGCTAAACTGTATGGTAACCTATAACCATTACGCTTCTTGGTGGACTTGTGGTTAGGATAAAATACCCTTCCAGAGGAACTGTTTATGAGTGGGTTGAAATGGGCTGCATTTTACATATATAGTTGGAGCTTTCAAGACTTAAAAACCCTCAGATTTCAGCACCTCCCAGAAAGCTTTCTAGGCAGTTGCATAGAATCTACTTTGGCCTAAACCCTGAGCTACTGACCTTTTGGGCATCCCCCAAGGGCTCTGCTCTCCTCAGCTCAGTAAAGATGGCATTTCACAGGGCAGCAGCTCCAACAGTCTTCCTCAGGGCTGTTGCAGCCACATCACACATTAAACACATGTTTCTGCACAAAAACCCAGACTCCTCCATGGGACTCCCTGGGAATACCCCAACCTCCAAGCGGGGCCCATCCCCCTTCAACCATCACCATGGTTTTGAACCCAACCTCTTGAATAATTTCATACCGTTTCAGTATCAGTTGATCCCTTTTTTATGCTGTCAACTACAACATAAAAAAAAGGTAATTTTTATAAGGAAGTAAACTCGTAGCTTTATTCATAATTCTTCACAAATGCTAAGTCTGTAAAGATTTTGCCCAACAAACCAGTTATTGCGTAATAACCCTTGTCCTGTGACAACTGATTTAGTCATGAATTACTACATTGCTAGTCAAAGGCAAAGACATTTCTCAGACAAATTTCCATTAGACTTCTTTAAATATTGGGAAGAAGTGTCTGGGGATCCCAGACTGGGATATTACAGTTTGGTAAAATGTTAATTTCTTTACTAACTATTGGCATGAGGGTTATGCTAATGGTTTTTTTTTTTTTTTGGCAGTCTCACAAGTGTCTCAAAGGAATCACTATTATAAGACCAAGCACTTCCACAAACAAGACGATGAGTCCTATAGCTTCCTCCGTGAATCTACTCTTATTGCACAGATGGGAAAAATTGGCTTGGCCAATGATAGTGACCATAGACAGATTGAAATCTACTCCTGAAATTAAGACTGGCCTCTCACAGAGCAGGCATGGGAGGGTAGGGGGCTGAGTATTCGAGTATTTTCCTATTTCTGTGCTTAGGATTATGAAATGAAAAGCTGTGCTTTGCATGTGGTGGGTATGGGGATAGTAGGTATTAGAGGCAATGAGGCTTGGAGTCCACACCTCTAGCAAAAGCCTCTGTCCCATCCCAACAGCTAGCTCCTTGCCTGCCAGCCTGGGGATGCAGGCCAACCCTGACTGAGTAAGAGCCACACTTCTGTCCTCCTTGTGGCAGGGCAGAGCCCAGGATACATGTGTCCATGTGTGTCTGTGTATGTGTCCGTGTGTATGTATATGTGTGTAGGTGTGGACAGAAAGACAAGAAAATGAGGTGGTGTTCTCTCGGATAGCCACGCCCCTCTGCTGCCTGACTGTACTTCTGGTGCCCTCTCCCAGTCTATTTTCCTGCTTTTGTTCCATTATCTTCCATGAGACCATTCCCCATTATTTTCTTCTATCTCTTTCATCTCCAAGTTTCCTAGCTAATTCCACAGCCTCTGTGGTCAGTGACCATTCTGGGAAGAGACCAGCTTTCAGTGGGAGTCAGTAAGGACTTCCTTATAGGCAGGACAGGCCAACCAAAGTCTTTGGAAGTGATCTTGATCCCTACTTAACAAGCTGTGGTCCCTCTTCTCTGAGACATCCTTATATGATAGGGATTTTCTCCTTCCATTTAGCCATCTGACATTTAACTTGTACATTTAACATGACAGGCACCTGTTAGGGACTAGGAAAACAGATAAGGATCAGAAATCTCTGTGAATTGTCAGATATTAAAAACTCAGTGTGATAAGTGCTCCAGCAGAAAGGGAAAAGGGAGCACAGTCTTACCCACATTCGGAGTAAGGTGGAGGGTATTGGAGATAGTCTCCCTGAGGAAGCAACATTTAAGCTGCATGTAGTAGCTCAAGTGAGAGATGTTAGTTTGGGATGAACCTGTGTGTGTGAAGTGGAACAGGGTGTTTTGAGTTGTAGGAAAGCCTGGGCAGAGGATGAGACAGAAATAGAAATAGTGTGGTCAGTCGAGGCAACGAGGAGGAATTCAATGTGGCAGGCAAGCAGGATGAACTACTAAGAGCTGAGACTAGAAGGAGTTCTGGGTCACACAAAGGAGTAAAGAGTTTTAAATTCCAGGATTAATACTTCTCAAAACTCTCTGAGTCTCAAAATCACCAGGAAAACTTACTGGGAAACAGATCCCTGGGCCTTATTTCATCCTTGGGAATCAGAATCTCCATGAGTGAGACCTCAGAATCAGCTTCCCAGGAGAGTCTACAGAGGCACTGGTTAGACCTCTGTAAGCCGGGACCTGGAAGTCCTGGGAGACAGGTCTGAGGCTCTCTTGAGCCTCCACTGGGGAGAAGTGAGGAGGGCCCAAGTGTAGTCTTGGTGTCATGAAAAGCACCCCAGACTTTGCCGCTGGAATCAGTTCTCCATGTGCTCCTCAGACCATGTGCCCCATGACCAAGACAGGAGAACCGAGAAATTGGAGTTTCCTTTTTACAAGCTCCTTTAGGCAATGCAGAGAGGGCTGGCAGAGGTCCCTTCCACACCATTCCCACCCCACCTGGCTCTTAACAGCATCACCTCAAAGGATCGTCTCCCCTTTTTCACCACCCACACCCCACACATTATTCAGGTTGAGTGTTCAGAGCATGTTGGGGGGAGATAGGAAGAAGGGGGGGGGGAAGCTCGTGTTTTCCTTTAGGCTGAATAAAACCTTGGGACAGTGGATATCGTAATTGTTCAAATGGAGGAAAGGGGCTGGGTGATCCCTACTCAGCATGTATTGATGTTCTTCTTAGATTTATAAAGTGGCAATGAACCAGTCTGGTACATAAGGACAAAGGCTAAGGGGGATGTAGACCATCTTTTAGGGTTCCCACTTAGAACCACGGAGTCCCAAGCTTGTCATCCAGACCCTAGAGAGCCCACCAGGCCACCCCACCCCCGCTCCATAGCCTCAGCCCTCCCCTGGCCTTTCCCAGTTTCAATCTCACACTTAGTAACACTGAAACCAGGCAGGTTCACCTGTAGATACCTGTTTGTGCTAAGCTGGCTAATTCCTGCTCAGTCTCCAAGACCCAGCTTCCAACTTCCAAAAGCCCCTCCCACCCAGCCAACACCCGGCTCATTCCTGGTGTCCTCCTAAGCCACCTCCACCTTCACCCGAAGCTAACTTTAAAATACAAAATATTTTTGCGCCCAACTCTGCTCCCACTTGAGCAGAAATTCCTCAAGGGTGGGGCTTATGAGACTGCCTTTTGTTTCCCTAGTGCCTAGCACATAGTAGGAGCTCAACAAATATTTGTTGTACCAAACAGAGTCCAGGTGAAGGAGAAGTGCTTGCAGACATATGAATGCCATGATTATTTAACAGAATTCTGAGGATTTGCTTCTTGTTTTTAGAAAAGATAACTTGTAAAGGTAACAATACAGATGTGATGACACCCCGCCCCCTATATCAAGTGCCAACTAACAGACTTAATGAGTAAACTAGAGGTGACTATTCCCATCTCAAAAAGGGCATATGGGTGGGGTAGGTTTGCTTTAAACATTAAATCTTGGCTGATACTTTCAGAAACTCTAGCTTTACAGATCATTAACTTCTGGGGGAAGGGTGGGAGCAGGAATCACAGTTTGTTAACTCAGAGTTGAGCTCCTAGGACTGAAGGAGGAAGCCAGACAGAAGGGTTCATATTCTGTTATGCTAGCTGTGTGGCCTCTAGCAAGTCACATTATCATCATCTCTGTACTTGGATTCTCTTATCCTGAACATAAGGAGACACAGTACCCACTTTAGCAGGTTTGTTGAAAAGCTCCTATGTGGAGTGTCCAGACTCATAGGGAGAAAGAGTCATCTTGTCCTGGGCCGTAGAAGACCTGCTGCTTACTAGCTCTTGGGCAGATCACCTAACTCCACTCCTGGTCTGTAGAAAAGAGACAATGAACAGACGTCATTTCATAAGGTTGCAGTAGGAGGTAAAGAATGTCAAGTGCATACCCCAGGGCTGGTTCACAAATAGTAACAGTTACTGAGTATGAAATAATCTGTACTGTTACTGGGCAGAAGGAGAGGTGCTCCAGGACCCCCAAACCTGCCTGCTCTAAATGCATTCTAAGCCAGGTATGTGGCACGCACCTGTAGTCCAAGTGCTGGGAGGCAAGGGGCCTGGGATCGCTTGAATTTGCGGGTTCAAGACTACCCCAGGCAACATAGCAAGACTTGGACTTGAAAAAAGCAGCCGGGCATGGTGGCAGGCACCTGTAATCCCATCTACCTGGGAGGCTGAGGCTGGGGATAGCTTGAGTCCATAGGATCGGGACTACCTCGGGCAACATAGAGAGACCTAGTCTCAAAAAAAAAGAGTTCTGCCATTCACTGAATAAAGACAGAATACACTAGTGCATAAAACCTTCAAAAAATTGAATATATTTAGTATGTAGTAGAGAGAAAGAGAACCAGAGTTTTCCAAGTCAAGCACCAGAGTTAACCATACCCTTGTGGGTAAATGCCCAGTCAAACAGGGTTGGCCCAAAGAAGGGCAGCTGAGGCCCAAAAGCTTGCCCCAAGTCTAATGTAAGCTTTCTGGTGGGGACTGATGATAGAGAATGGGCAATAAAAGCCAGGCAAGTCTAAGGAAAAGAGCAAAATCAAAATCAGGATAAAGGCTGCCATTGTCAGCCTTCCCATGAGTCTCTCATCCAGGTCTGTTTCAAGTGCCTCCTCCCATGTCCCCCAAGTGCCTGGTACAAGTCCAAGGCCAAGAAGTACACACAGCTGCTTCTTCACATCTCTTCACATGCTCCACATGCCCCCTTCAGGTCCTCTCCATAATTCTAGACTCCAGGGATCTTTTTGGCATGGAGGTGGGAGTGGGGCTTATTCAGAGCATACTGTTCCCCCAAAAGGACTAGTAAGTAGAGAGTGGGTAGTGCCCTGCAGAAGGAACTTTTTGTTCTGGGAATATGGACCCGGGAAGGGCTGGCCTCAAGAGTGCCAGGGCCCACTCTGGAGATCAAGTCACTGGAGCTATGTGATCCAGGACCAGTGCTGCGTGACAGAGTTCTCCCTAGAAAATCTCTCAGGTTCCGAAGTTAGCACAAAGTTAACACATGCATTTGTAGGTGCACAAAGCTTACCAAACTGGCTGCTCTCAGATCTGGCTGCTGCCTGGATGCCCCTTCACCCCCATCTTCCGGATTATTCCAGGTCTCCCCAAAGGCAGGCCTTCCCTAAGGTCCTTCCCTTTCACCTCTCTGCAGGTACTTAGGACACGGCCTGGCCCTTCCTGCTGCTGTGCAGGTCACCTGTGGGGACTGAGGTGCACAGGTACAAATAGGAGAGAAGCCCTGCTTAAGAGTGGAGCTTGTTCACTGAAGGAAACTGAAATGGGTTCTTTCCCTCTGTAGAAATTTCTAGAATCTCCTGCATCCTAACTGTTTACCCGTGCTCATAGGGGAAAAAAATAAAACTCTGAATATAGGTGAAGCTTCCACCAGAAGAGAGAAAGGTCGGAGGGGTGGTTTGGGACACTGTGAGAGGGTGAATAACGCCCTTGCCCTACCTCCTCCCAGTTCTGAAAGAAAAGTGGCAGGTTCTCTTCAGGAGCCCCCCAACCCCAACCCCAACCGAGGACTGACGTCAGCTCACCCTCAGCAGGAGAGAATGAGGGAACCACGTCTCCACCCCGGGTTGTCCTCGTGCCTCTAGAAAGTGGAAACAACGACCCTGACCATCGAGGAACCCGGGTCCTAGGCCAAGGGCGAGGACCAGACAGAGCGGCCGAGGCCTCTGGAAGCTAACGGCGGGCATTCCTCAGCTTCCACCCGGAGGGAGCGCAGCCTCCTCCCCCAGTCCCGGGGTGTAGAGTTACAGGCATTTCCGCGAAACTGGGGGGAAACGTGGTGTTTTCTTGCTTTTCGCTCGTGCTGCGCCGCGTCCCACAGCGGCGCCGCGGAGCGGACGGGGCTGCCCGGCCCGCACGCACCTCCCTGGGCGTCCGCGGCGCGCGCCTGGGCTTTACCGCTCCGGCTCCGCCCTGGAGGGGTGGGGGCCCGCGCCCCGAGAGCTGGCGCGGGGCCGGGGTCCCCGAAGTCGGGACCCGGTCCTCGCTTTTCCTCCCGCCGTCCTGGCAGCGGGGAGGCACCGCTCCGCCGCCGCCCGCGAAGCGCTCCCGCGGCGCTCGGGCGTCGGAGCCCCGGGGCGGTGGCCGGCGCGCAGGGCCCCGGGGCGCAGGGGGCAGGTCCCGGCTTCTCCAGCCCCTTCCGCTCCCCCCGCGCTCGCCGCTCCCTCTCCTCCCTTCCCGGCCCTGGAAGGCGCCACCACGCTGGGTCTCTCCCTCAGCGGCAAAGTCCCGATCTGGCAGCCGTGACCACTGCCCTCCCGCCCGCGCCCGTCCCCGCCCGACCCGGCTTCCCCTCCCCGCGGGGCGGCTGCCCGGGCCGGACCCCTCCCGGAGCTGAGCGCGGCTGGCCCGCTTCCTCGGACCCCGGGCCGCGCGCGCCGGGAGGGGTGAGGCCTGCGGGCCGCCTCCGGGGCGCCCCCGACGCAGCCCGCGCGCGGCGACCTGGAAGCTGGCCCGGGAGGGACGGGGGCTGGAGGAGGGCCTCGCCCTCCGAGGGCTGCAGGGGATGGAGGCCGCGGCCGAACCTGCCAGCGGCGGCCCTCAGTGAGTATGGAGGGGTGAGGCGCCGGGGAGGTCGGGCGGGTGTGGGGGGGCGCGGCGTGGGGCGTCTGCGGCCAGTTCTCCAACCGGAAGGGTCGTCGCAAGGCGGCCCTTCACGTCGGGCTTCTTTTCACCTTGCCAGAGGTACAGCAAATAAAGCACTTCGGCCATGGAACCGGGCAGCTCCACGCAGAACCTCCCGGAAAGACTGTCCCCCAAGAGTCTGGTCTATAAGGTCTCCGGAGTTGGATTCGCTCTGAAATGCTGACAAGTTTAGCCTTCAAAAAGTCTCTGAATTTAACCGAAATCGCCCCTGCTACATCCTAGCTCCGAGCCTTCTGGGGTAAACCTTAGAAGAGAGGAATTCGTGACTGAGTGACAAGAGAAAGCTGGTGGGTTGCAGACTAACTGGTGAAGGAAATGACTGGCCCTGCTAACGATGGTCTTTAAGCTTCACTGACTTAAAACTGATGTGGCATTTTAGCGAAAACGTGTATTTTGTTGTATGAAGTATATGCATCTCTGAAACGTGAGTCAGGTGAATTGTAACAAGTAACTTGCCATTTAAGAGAATTCTAAGGTGAGTTTTTAGTTAATATGTGAAGTGAATAATTAACTCCTAATTCCTAGTTTAAGTAAACATGGGTTTTTCTACCTGCAGTTTTACTTCGAGTCGAACAGCACGTGTCAGTGTATGTTTAAGCTATCTCAGAGAGCGGAATAAATATTAATCCACTGTGGCATGTACATGCGTACGCAGAGCAGCTTGATGAATAAAGCCTCAGCCACCTTCACGCCTGTGAAGACCCTGTGACGTTGGCCAGCCCACCAGGGAGCTGTGTAATTCCAGCACTTTGCTTAACCTTCTAGACCAGAGATGCTCATCTACGGAATGAGGAGAGTGGGCCCAAGCAATCAGTCGGTACTTTGGAAAAGCCTTGGCCTTAGAAGGAGAAGGCTGCATGCCAAAAGAGTGCAACCTTAGCACTGTGCCTCAGTTTCTCTGTCTGTAAACATGAAGATGATAATCCCCTTCTAGAGGAGTTATATAAGAACAAAGAGTGTGTTAAAAAGCACTTGCACTTGACCAGAGTTAGTGGTAGTCCATGGTCACCATTTTTGCTTAATTAAAAAAAATCGCGCGCACATATTTACATGGTTGTATACCCCAAGATTCTCCCACTACCTCATCACCTGTGAACTATCGTCTTAATCTCTTAAGCTCATTCCACCCCGGATTTTGCTTCCCTCCCCCTCCTTTGCTCTTTTTCAGTTGCTCTGTTGACAGTTTGTTAGTTTTAAGTTTTACTTGTCATGGCCACATTTTGAACCCTGGTTGATCCTGTGGTGGTTTGCGCACAGTGGGTACCCTCTCCAGCAGGGTCCCATCCTGTGTACTATCTTCGAGCAGTCCATCTGGATTGACTCTCCTGGGAAAGGGAGGAGCTTGTGTTGGCTGATGTTGCCATATCTCACTGAGACCCCCTGTTCGCAGAGCAAAAGGCTGGGGGTTGGGAAGCACTACCCTCATTCTCACTCTCACACATTTGGCATAAGATTGTTTGAAGCCCCATCTCTAAAATAGAGAGAGAGAAACTACAACACAACTTTCAGACTTGGACGAAAGCAGTCGATAACTTACTTGTACTATCCCGTGGCTTGTACTTTACCCTGTGCTCTCATGTTACCTAGAGGACACCCCTGCTCTGTCCCCAAGGTAGTCTCAGCTGGACAGGGCTCGATACCAAAGCTCCTTGGGGGTCTCGGATGTTGTTGGAGTGAGTCAGGCATGAGTTCTGTGTCTTTTCTCTGCCAGGGGCCTCAAAATAGGAAGCAGAACTGCCACAGAAGTGATCTCCACCGTGAAGACGAATGGCCCTAAGCCACAGCCCGATAATGGACATCTCTCAAGAGCCAGGTCCTGCTCTCAGGAAGATAGAACACCCAGTCTGATGACCCCCCAGGATTCTGGGGCACGGAACACACAACTCCAAGGCCCCACTGTGCTGGAGTCCAAGGTGAGGGCCTTGAAGGAGAAGATGACGGCAGGCAGGCAGGGAACTAGTCCCTGTCTCACCTCCCACGAGTGGCCCTCCCCTGGAAAACCCAAATGTAGAGGAGTCAAGGTGAGTGGAGCCAGGACTCCATCAGAGGGGACTTCCTGGCCTGATGCTGTGGTGAGCTTCCCCACTCAGAACCTTACAGATGAGAAACTGGACAGCAGTCCCAGTGAGGAGGAACTTATCGGAAATGGGGGCTCCAGGCCTCCCAGACCACCTGCTTCTGGGCTTGAGTACTGGACCGGGAGGAACCCGTGGTATCCAGAAGCTGTATGGACACTGCCTGACTGTGAGAGGGGTCAGCTGCCAGGACCCTGCTATTTGCAAGAGAATCCCATCCACAGAGTCATTCCCTGCCAGCCTGGTGACCCTGGCCCTTGTGACAAAACTACCCACAAGCCCAGCCTGAGAAAAGCAAAGTCAGAATCCCAAAGGGATAGTCTGGTCACAGAAGGAGAACTGGACTGCGTATCTCTGACCTCTCAGGAGGACTCTGTCCCCAGACCATCCCTGCCGGAGGGGCTCTGGAGAGCTGGAGAGCTGGGGGCTCTAGGCACTGGGGGCAGCGCCTTATCTCTCTCTGATCGGGTGGAGAGGAACCGCCTCCTGCTGCAGGAGATGCTCAGTGTTGGGGCACAGGACTCCACCAAGTTGAGAATCCCATCCTTGACTCCATCCTGGGACAGAGCTGTAACAGGTGAGGTTCACTCTGTAGGTCTGGGTGGTGGATGCACGTGAGAGAGTTTAGTAGGAGACAGAGGGACGGGAGATACCCAAAGACAGAATGTGGTTGGGAAGAAGGGAGAGGAGACCGTATCTACCTTTCACCAAATCTTTGGAATGTCCTGTCATTTTCAGCTTGACATAGATTCTTTACCATTTCACAGCCAGCCCATACACTGAAGACTTCTTAACCCCTCAGCCCTTTAGAAAATGTGAAGTCCCCTTCTGTGCTTGAGGTAAGGTCCACCCTGACTTCTTTCCTGTGACCTCAAGCGCTTTCCAGGGTGGCTTTTTGCACATCCCTGGGATGAGGTGCTCTTACTCCCCTCTGAATTTCTTGGTGGGGCAAACGAACAGACAAGAACCCCTCTCCACAAAGGCCCTTCATCCTGTCAGGTGACTGAGTTCAGGAGGTAGCACAGCAGGGAGGTACCAGTGTTCAGAAGAAGAGCCTTCTGCCCTTCTTCCCTCCCCATTCCAGGAGCTCATTCCTACCCCTGAAGAGGACCCAAGCGGTCTCCTCAGTCCATGCGCTGCCCACAAGCGGTCTCCATGCCAGGCCATGTCTCCACCTCTCTGGCTGAGAAAAAGATAGGGTCAGCTTTCCTGGGGAGGAAATTGCTTCTGGGAAAATCTCCTTAATAAGTGTTATCAAGAGAGCCCAACTTTGGGCTCCACCCTGATCTTGGATTCTGTTCTGGGGCCCAGGTCGTCCGGCGGGGGATGTGAGCTGGGACTCAGGCATCACCCTGCAGGACTCCAGCCAGGACAGGTAAGAGCTCAGAGCTGCCTTTCCCCTCCATCCTCGTCTGGCTGAGCTGGCCCTCATTGAGTGGATGCTCTTTGAGGTGGGTACCTGGCATCTATAAGTCAGCACTTAGGTTATAAAAAGGAAAAGGTCTGCTTTGGGAGCTTGCAGTCAGAGGGGCTTTCTTGAGAATGTCCTGAGATGGCATTTGTATAGAATCTTCAGGATGGGAATTCTGTAGTGTTTAGGCTTCAGCAGGGACATGTATGTACATGTGAGGACATGGCAGTATGTGCTTATATGTGTATGTATTTGCTGTGTATGTATGGGATGGTGAGTATGTGTATGGAGAGAGAGAGCTGATGCCCACAGAGCATTAAGATTCTTCCCAGCATATTTGGATATTTGCAGAGTTGACTTGGGGAAAACTTTGTCCTCTGGTTTGTGTAAAGTGCCCTGTCATTTCAGGTCCCTGCTGAGCAGACACCCACCTGAGTAGCAGACAATTTATCTAGTTCAAAGATGGAAGAAAGGTTGGCCATGTCTCAAGGCCTCCTCTGGTGAGGGTCCTTATTTTGCTCCATTCTGGGGTCTCTTGAGCCAATACTAAAATATCCCTGAAATACTGCAGAGTTCCCCCTCTCCCCTAAGCAGGGTGGATTAGTCTTCTGTATGATTTAACTTCCCAAGAGACCGTGCTTCTCTTAGCCTCTCCCCAGGACTGCCACTGAGACCAGGATCCTTGGGCTTAGTGTCCATACTGAGGACCTTCACTCCCTGATGATAGAGGGGAGTGTTCCCAGGCTGAGCCCACGCTTTTTGCGGCCATCCTTCAGAGCCCAGGATGTGGGTCAGGACATGCTCTGGCATATGAAGACAGCCCTCGAGTCTCCCCAAGCTTGAAGCATTAAGGCCCTGCTTCACAAGGTCAAGTTCAACATCCTGCAGTTCAGTGTTGCAGTCAACCCTTTCGAGCACGTCAATCCCATGTGTATTTAATTATATCCATATTGCTCCTGTGTGTGGTCATAAGACAAGAACCTTATGAAATGATGGAAACTGCAGAGCCCAAGGCAGTAATTACTTTTTGACCAGCAGCCGTCTCTCTTGGGGTGGCCAAAGGTATGACCTTCCAGATGTGAGAGAACACCAGAAATGACCCATGCCTCTGAATGCTAAGGGTCAAATGTAAAAGGACGCCCCCTCCCCTGGCCCTAGAATTGGAGCAACTGGTCCCTAGACTACTGGAACATCCATGGTGCCTCATACCCCGGAACACCATTGCCAGTTTCTAGCACTATGCTGAGTGCTGTACCCCTTTCCCAATTTATGCAGATTACTGTGTTGATTGCCCCCTGTTTCATAGAGGCCTTTCTTTTTTTTGCATTAAAAAAAGTTTTAATTGTATTTTGTTATCTCTTATTGAGAAGTCATACAACACTGTATATGATTTAAGTATATACATCACACTTCTTCAAATGTATGCTGCCACACCGTACCCATCACCAAAATACCCATAATCCTCCACTGTAGTCTATTGGACCTCCTCCACCCTTTGTATGCCTCCTCTTCTCTCCCCATAACCTCAGTTTTGCAGTCAAATCTCTAGGATTTACCTTGGTTTAGTTTGGTCTGTTCCTTTGTTTTGTTTCTTTATATTCCACATATGAATAGAATCATTTGATATGTGTCTTTCTTCTTCTGATTTATTTTGATTAACATAATCCCTTCTAGTTCTAACCATGTTGTTGCAAGTGGCAAAAGCTCATCTTTTTTTATAGCTGCATTGTGTTTCATGGTGTATATACAGCACATCTTAACCCACTCATCTCTTAGGCACATAGGTTATTTCTGGAATGTGGCTGTCGTAAATAGTACTGTGGTGAACATAGGAGTGCACATTTCTCTTGAAATTGGTGTTTTCACATCCTTTGGAATAAGAGACTCTCTGGGGAGAGAGACTTAGCCTGGGTCACACAGTTATTAAGTGTTGAAGCAAGAGCTGTACTCAAGAGTTACTGGACTAGGTCTTGCTATGTTGCCCGGGATAGTCCTGATCCCACGAACTCAAGTGATCCTCAGCCTCAGCCTCCCAGGTAGCTGGGATTTAGGCATCTGCCACCATACCTGGTTGCTTTTTCGAGAACCAGGTCTCCCTATGTTGCCTGGGATAGTCTCAAACCCATGAATGTAAGGGATCCCTGTCCTATTGTCTCCCAGTGCTTGGATTATAGGCGTACGCCACCATGCCCAGCTGGGAAGAGCATTTCAATTTGGAGGAGAGGATGAAGGAGAGGCAAGCCTTTCAGGGAAGGTAGAAAGGTAGCCCTGTCAACCACCTTGTTCACAAGCTGCATCTGGCACTGACTTCCTAGGAGTGGGAGTGGGCAGTGAAGTGGCCACTGGGCCTGGACTGGCTGTCCCTCATCTGCTCTTAGTGGCCATGGTTGTCTCACGCCTCTCCCTCCACCACAGTAAAATGGTCCAGACCCAGCAGCCACTCCCCTGTCTGAGGCTCTAAAATGCATTTTGGGATTACAGATAAAGCTTGAGGATCCTGAATTACCCCAGCTTGTACAAAAGGCAAATGAAACTTGGCACACAAGAGCCCCTGAAGCCCCAGGGCCTTCCAGGAAGTCACACTGAGAGGCAATGCTGTGTAACATAGGTCACTCTGGTTCAAATCTTGACCTTCTGTGTTTGTGTGTGTGTGTGTGTGTGTGTGTGTGTGTGTGTGATCTTGGGGACCCTGCATACCAAATGTGCCTGTGGGGCCATTAGTGACTTGTTTGTTGTGGAGAAATAGAACAGGGAGCATCTCTGGGGTTGTGTTTTATTTATGCTAAATGTGAAAGGGAGTTCAGAGGATTTCTGAGGCTATCACTACTTCCCATTCTTATAGTAGAATCATGCCCATTTCTAGATGCAGAAATTGAGGCCTGTGGGAAATCAGTCTCTGGCTGACATGCTTCTTAATGAGGAGAGGGAGCAGGGTGCAGCCACTCTCTCTTTGATGGGTTCTAATTTTCAGGCCCCTGTGGGGATTGCTCAGGGGTTGAAGCCCCCTGCCTTCCCTTAGATGCCTATTCGAATGAGGGCAGGGGGAAAGGAAGAAGGAGGGCAAAGGCAGGGAGTCCTCAGAAATTTTGGAGACCTGGCCTATGGACTAAGCCGTCAGGCTCAGTGTTATGAAAAAATCTCTGGTTTTTAAATTTTAATGCATTAACTAGAGTATTGGAAGACTTCCTCATGCACCAGGTTCTGTGTGTGACTGCAGATGGAATTCCCATTTTTGATATTATTGTCATTCTGCCTGTCCCAACTTCAGTCATAGTGGAATTCTGGGGGCTCCTTGGAGGCAAGAACTGTGCTTTCTTGTCCTGGCAACCAGTGCCTACCAACTAGCATTGGGGGTGTGAGGCTCTCACCCACCATGGCCACATATACTCTGATGTGAACAAGAGAGAACCTTCCAGATGGTTAAAAGATGCTTGGAAAAGGTCTCAGGTGAAATATGGAGATGTGGTCAGGATAAAGAGTTGGAAGGCAACTTCTGCCATTTATGGAATTTAGGTTTTTTAGTAAAGCAGTAGGAAATGGAGAGAGATAGTCACTCCCTCCACACTGGATGGCCTTAGATGCTGGCAGTACTGATGAAAAGGAGATCATCCTGCTTACTGCTCAGGTTCTTGAGCTTCTGGGATTCTATTATCAGGTGTCATGGTGAGTCCTGGGGGTGGACATGGAAGAAGAGACTCTTCTACACTGCTCAGGATTCTCAAGGTTGTAGGCATGCCTGAAGATACCCAAGGCAAGGGTGTAACCAAGAGTGGATGGGCCCCTGCGTTGGTGTATGCCAGGCCAGTCCTCAGCCTGCTCACTGACTCAGAAATACAGACACCAAGGAAGACTGGAGGAAACCCCTTTTCTGCTTCTGAACCCATGAGGACTAAAATTATAAAGGAAAGAAAGAACTGGACATGACCATTTCAGCAGTGCTTTCAAGCACTTAGCATGTTCCCAAAGTATCTAAATCCTAGGTGGAGAAGGGAGGATATTGACAAGTGAAGTCCTATCGCAGAGCAGTTTGAAACTCCATCCTTGTCACACCCACATATACCCCACACATGATAATCTCACTATGGTTCCAACTGGCGTGAGTAAGGAGGCTGAAGAAAGTTCATTGCCCATTTGGAAGGAGACAGGTTGAGATCCATGTAAAGGAGGCCCCCCCCACTGGACCCTGGCATAAGTGGCCACTCTCCTCACTCTAGGGGTTTCTTGGCCGCTGGTCTCCACACCCCGAGGCTTTGGCAGTGCTGACCAGAGGACAGCCCTGGTCTCCTTCTGGGAAAATGAACTGGGAATCAGTGAGCTTTCTCGCAGAAGGCCAGGACAGAGCCACACTCGCCCTTGTTAGAAGCTGAGCTCTTAAGGCAGCTCTGCGTCCCTCACCCAGGTCCTTCTCTCCAGGGAGCCCTTGCCTCCAGTGGCCAGTTCTGAAAGTGCCTGCTCCTCCTTCTCTATTGAGAGAAGCACCTGTTAATTGCCCGGGCAGCAGCTCTGCTTTGAAGCAGCCTATATGGTCTTTCCGTTCTGTAGAAATTAACCTTTCTTTGCAACCCTGTGAAAGACTTGGAAAGTCTAGAGTAACTACCAAACCCTCTTCAGGATGACTTGTCACTTCCTACTGTGTCTTCCCCTTGAAGCAGATTATCTCTTGGGCAGGAGGTTTTAGTTCATATTCAGAGATTCTAGGGGGTGAGAGTAACTGCACGAAATAATAGTGAAGATGATGGTGATGATAGATATGATATAGATTGACTCTTCCCAAGTGCCCAAGTCTGTACCAGGACTCAGTTTTCCTTCTCTTAACCACTGAGCTCTCAGCAGATGGGGATACTGCTAGCCCCTAAGTTGCCTGCCTGTGACACAGCAATTAGTGTTTCCTAAACACCCTCCCCCAACCCCTGCCACCCCCGAGCAGGCTGCCCTTGAACCACACTTTAACTCTTGGCTCTGTCCCTGAAGAAGGGACAGATTGGGAGCCTCAGATGAGGTCCCTGCCCTCATGGGCACAGGGGTCCAGAATAAACTCCAGGCCCTCGTTCTCCTCTTTCCCTCACCTGGGAAATCACATGCAGTATGACAGCAGGAAGAGCTCTGTCCTCCGTCACCAAAAGGCTTTATCATGTTGCAAGAGTGGAACAAAGGCTAGGCAAAAGGGTTTGCATACGTTCAGTGTGCTATTTATTTCACCACTACCTGCTGCACCCTGGGAAATATCCGATTTCTTTCCATCCCCAATTATTTTGCTATTTCATGTTTCTGAGATGAAGGAGTTTAGTCCAGACTTGTTGGAGCTTATTGTTTTAATCCAGCTTATAATCCAGCCTATAGGAAGAGGGCACTCTATCCCCTTGACCTCCTGGCTCCAGAGAGGAATGGTGGTTGTCCTGACTTGAGGTCTGGACCTGCTTGTATGTGTGAGGGAGTGGAAGTTGAAGGTAAACCCAGTGCTCCTCCTGGGTACTGACTAGGATAGAGAGATGAGGTGGGGTGGGGCAGATGGTTGCCCTTTGTACTTGTGAAGGAGCTTAGGATGTAGGTATGCTAGGGGCAGAAGGAAGGGCTGGAATATTCACCCGGGACTCTGGTTGTCCCCAGCAGTCAGCTAGTTCTTTGTTGGCATTTGTTGCTACTTAAAAGCCAAACATCTGTGGTGTGAACCACCACTAGGAGAGAACCTCAGTCCTCCCCCACCCCCCAACTCCCCGCAGTATACCAGAACACATGACCAAAGACCCAGTGTCATGGGGGGGGGGGGACTGTGAGTCTGTTCCCCTAGCCATTGCCCACTGTTTACAGATAGGGAAACTGAGTCGGAGGGAAGACAGGCACCCAGCCACTCTCTTTGCCCCCTACCTACTGAGCAAATGAGCTTCTGATGTGCAAGCTGTCAAGAGAACATCTATTTTTGGGTGGAATTGCTTTTGCCTGTAGTTACGCACAGTCTGCCCCCACCCTTCCAGAAAATTTCCAGAAATTTTGTGGAGCTGGATTCTAGGTCATAGTCTATGGTGGGAAGGCCTTGGCCCCAGGGCCCCACTCCTTACAGTGGCCAGGGCCTGATTAGACTGTAAAGCCTCCCTCATTCAGAAGAGTCTGACTGCATCTGCTTGATGGTTTGGTACTTCAGGGGTGAGTCAGTGTGATGCAGTGAAGGGAGGCTGGTGGGCTCAGCGTCCCTCAGTCCTGCTGCTTGCCCTACCTCTTGGGAGACCGCCTCCTCTCCATGGGGCCGGTCAGGGTGTGCCCTCCCCAGGGAGGACTGTGGCTGTTGTGGCCTACCCTGCTGACCTTGGTTCCCATCTATGAAGGTGACTGCCATGCTCCCCCCTGCTCAGTCTGTTCCTGCATGGATGCCTCCAGGCACCTAAAAAGCCCTGCTTTTCTAATCAGCAGAGAAACCAGCTTTGTCTGCCAGGAACCAAAGCAGGGTAGCTGATGATTAAAAAAAAAAAAAAATTAACAGCTCCAAGAGGGAGCAGAAAGAAAACAGACAAGCTGGAAAATGGGGCAAGGCTGATCCTGGTAGCATCTGGCCAGCTGCCTGAGGCCCTCCTGCCTGCCCACCAGGTCTTGTGACAAATGCCCTCCGACAGCCGGGGAACCGCAGCTGTCACCGGAAGGCTCCAAGGGCGCGGGCTGGCAGCCAGAGGCCCGCGGCTGCAGGGGCGTCTCTGGGCTGGTAACCTCATTATCTGTGCTGTGGGAGCAGGAGCCCTAGGGAGCACAGCTGCTCTCAGTGGCTCATTGATTGGAGGAGCTGCCCGCCCGCCAGGGAAGCTGTGCAAAGGGAGCCTCTCCTGCCAAAGGAGGCTTCGCGGGGCAGCTGGCCTGGAGCTCACTTCCACATCGCTCCAGTAAAGCCCTCCTGGTTCCAGAACTTGCCTGGGCCCTGCCAGGGTTCATCGGCACAGATGGTACCTTTATTCTAGCAATTCTTTTTTTTTTTTTTTTTCAAGCCTCAGGCAGGATAAGGTATAAATAATGAGGAAAAAAATAATTAATAATAATAATGGAAATCATAGTTTCTCGGAGCTTGTCCAATGATGTCCCAGAGCTGAGCCGATTTCTACTTACATCTGTCATCTGGGAAACTACTGGGTACATTTCCTCTGTCAGGACAAAGCTTTCTCTGCACTAACACATGGGGGGGGCAGGGTACGACGAGGCTGGGTGACCACCGTCTGAGGTCTGAAGCCAGCAGAGCCTCCACCAGCCTGAGTTCTCTTTCTGTGGACCCCTTTCCCCTGGTGAGGGCAGCCCCTTGTATGTGACAGGAGGACAGGGGCAGCCACCTGAATTTCCATCAGATCAGAGTGTGTCTGATCCTGCTGCAACGTCCTTGGCCAACCCGGGGACCTGGGATGTAGACCGATGCTGGAGGCCTTGGGGCTGTCATCCTCTGCTCTGCTCTGCTCTGCGTTCACATTCGACCTTGAGCAACATGCCAAATGTTCCTCTCTGCTCTGAAAACCCCTCATCTGTCAAGCAGAGTGAACACCTGTCCTCACAGCCTGGCTGGGAAAGTGAGCTCCGTGGAGAGAAGCTGGTCCGTGGGAGGTTGCGAGGCTGCTGCTCCCACTGAAATACAGCGCTGGCTGTATGTCACTGTCTGCAAGGCAGCTTTGAAAAAGGGCTGCTGTCATTTTCTGTGGCGCTGCTCTGGCCAGAGGTGGGGGTGGGGACGGCACATCTGGTAGGTGGTGAGGGCAGACAACCCTTATGATGATGAACACTGTGGAGATTTGGTGTGGGTCTCGCTTCATGGTTCTTCATCCTGAGCAGGATCCAACACTGAGGCAAAAAAGTACCAGAACTTGGAAAATATCATCCCCCAAAGGTGCAAAGCTCTGACGGGCAGGCCCCTGCTCTTGTCTGCGGCGGGAGCTCAGAGTGGCACGTGTGCCTGAGTGGGTTTGTGTGGGTGCAGAGAGAAACAGAAGGAGAGAGGGAGGTGAGGCATGTAAAGACCATCTGGACGGGCACAGGCCCAGCTCAACAACCCGGCCCTTTTCTCCCCCTCCTCCCAGAGAACGCCCACATCTGTCCATGAAAAGGACAACAAAATAATCTGGAGACTCCCTGCTCTTTTTCTGGATCCTTCCAGGGTCTCAGTCTCCAGTCCCAGAGAAAATGTTTAAGGTGGACCAGCTCCCGAGCCCCATCCTGGGTCACTCGGGGCCATTTCCCAGTCCCGGGGCCCCAGGATGGCTGAGTGGAAGCTGGACGAGGGAGCCTGCACATGCTGGCTTTTCCTGACAGAGTTCTGCTCAACATTGTTAAAGCCTCCTAATCTGGGTTATTTTCTTCTAATCCCTTCCCTGCCCTCTTTGGCTTGGCTGCCGCTTGACAGAACTGTTGGTCCAAAGCCGGAACCCTTGCTGAACCCCAAGCACGAGGAGGTCAAGCATCTGCTCCAGCGTGCCCGCATGAAGGCCAGGACCCGACCCCTCCGTGCCAGCCATGATATCGTGCCCACCATCACCCAGGGCAGCCGGTAAGTGGAGCTAGCCAGGCTGGCCCGAGAGGGCAGTGGCAAGGAAGGGGGCAGGAGAATAGATGGAGCCCAGCCACAGTACCACTGCTCACAACTCCCTTATATGTGCATTTCCCATGTCATGCACTTGCTTATTTCATTTAGGCAGCCAGTGCACCTTTCTGAGGGCTTAAGTGGCAGCACTGAGGACTTGAAGATGAATGGAACATTCCTAGCTCCCTGGCAGGACAATCTCCAAGGGAGAAAGACAGGCAGGTGAATAAATATAGTGCTGTGGGCGGTGGTACAGTAGCGGGGAAATTGCAGGAAACCTGTAATTCTATGTGGAAAGGAAAAGGGAGGCTCCAGTAAAGGTTTGGCCTCGAAAGAGGTGTTGATGTTCACTGGGCAGAGGAGGGAAGCAGGGGTGAGCCTCCCAGCCAGTGCTCTGAGCACAAGCCCCGTGCTGGAGAGTTAGACCGGATGCATGAAGGCATGCCAGGGCCTGTGGTGTTAAGGCTAGACAGTTCAGGGGAGGCCAATTATGGAGGCCCCCTGCCTGCTGAATAATTTGGACATTCCTGTGACAGCTAGGGACCACTGAAGGGTTGTGTAGGTGGGTAGCACAATCACATTTGCAGCTCACTGAAGCCTCCAAATGCAGGGAGGTGTTGGATCTGAGAGACAGGGTGCTGGCAGGAGGCTACACAGGGTCCTGGTGAGATGTATAGGGGGGAGGATGTGGAGAAAGAGATGCCTGAAAACCAGAAGCAAGCAGGTTTAATGAGGCAGGAAAGAAGTGGATAAGACCCTGGAACCAGACCTCTGGGTTGCAGTTCTGGCCCTGCTGCTTCCTAGCTGTGTGTCTTTGGGGAAATCCCTGTGCCTCTGTTTCCTTATCTGCACAGTGGGAACTAGAATAATGCCTATCCTACAGGGTAGCTTGAGGGCATATAAGTTAGTGTGTGTGAAATGTTTAGAAACACTCCTGGCAGATTATTGTTCATTCTTCTTATTATTGTTTACTTGATGTGAGAAGTAGAAGGAGGGGCACCTGTAAGCTCAGGGCTCTGATGTGGCTCTGGAGGTTAGCTGGGGAGCTGGGGAGAGGGAGTGCACCTTAACTGAGTGCTGAAGTCTAGGTACAGTCAGGCTTTGTAGGGAGCTGCCCATGGAATGTCCCTAGAGAGGCTCATCAGGCAGCTGGATCTGCAGAAGAGAGTGTAGAGGAGAAGGCAGACTGTAGATTTGGGTAGTACCCTGCTTTGGTCATGCTGGATCTATGGGTAAGCAGGAACTCATCAGAGATGAAGGGATAGGAAAAGAGTAAATTCAAGGACAGTCAGACCAAGTTATAAGACCTTGAGGCCCTCACTCCACATACATGTCTGCTCCCTGAGTGACACCCTGTGTCCTTCCTTGTGCCTGTTCTGGCTCAGATGCACCCTGAGACAGGAACCACCGCCCTCACCAGTGTGCCTGGGCTCCAGGTGACACTGCCAGTCCAGGCCACATTGCTGCGGGCCTGAGCAGGACCATCTGCAGCTGATTAAGCCTGTGACTTTGGAGCACAGTGGGCTGCCAGCTTCCATCACCATGTGGTAGTGGAGGGAGTGCGGAGTCTTAGTGCCCTGGACCATGTGCTCTTTGGTGAGGCTGCTGAGCCGATCATGGCTGAGCACTGTCATGGCACCATTGGGACGATGCCATGGCTGAGCATTGTCATGGCCTCACTGGGACAATGCAGTCAGGATCATTATGACCCTTAGGTAAGGGGCTCAGGAGACCCTAAATCCTGGGAAGAGGTGCCAGACTGGGCACCTTTTACTTCCACATTTGTACCTTGTCCCCTTCTGGCTGGAGGGTAGTTAGTAAGGAAAGAGTGTGGCCTTTTTGAGGCATTATAACTATCCCCCACATGTATATGTGGGGAAGCCCAGACACTTAGACCTCTCCAGAAACCCCTGCCCCTATTCCACTTTCTTTTTTTTTTTTTTTTAACTGGGTCTTGCTATTTTTGCCCATGGAACTGCAGGCTCTCATTGCCCAGGGTACCACAGACTCAAGCAATCCCCAGCCTCAGCTTCCCAGGTAGCTGGGATGACAGGCGTGCACCACCACACCCAGCTATTTTTTGGAACTAGGTCTCACTATACGGGCCCCAGGCGGGACTCGAACCGCGATCCCTAGCCCCTGCCGCTTCATAGGCTGAAGCTTACAAGCACGAGCCACCGTGCCCGGCCCCTATTCCACTTTCTACAGGTCCTTTGGCTGGACAGCATGACTTCAAAATGGACAGGTCTATTAACAGAGAAGACTTGATTGTGTAAATGTATTCTTGGACATGTCCTTGTCTCCAAATCACATACATCAGCGGCTCAAAACAACCCCAATCACTAACCTTCAAGTAGGTTCCCTTCTGCCAGGCTGTCCCCTGGCCATAGAAACGCTGTAGAAGTGCAAGGTGACCTACTTTAGCAGCTGCTGTGTCCAGAAAAGAATTACTTTGACTTGGCAACGCTGGTGAAACCTCGGAGGGTATTGCTGAAAAATCAACACCAGATGGCTTGCTGCAGATGCTTATAAAGGTTACGCTTGTCAAATCACCCTGGAGGGGTGTGCTGAGTTAACATGGAGATGCCACACAGGCGCCAGTCCCAGTTTGAGGCAGCCCGTCACCCTACCCTTCTGTCCAGAGGCATTGCTCCTTCCAAAAACTAGCTGAAAGATGATGGGAGTGTGGGCAGGCAGAGAAGTCTCCAGAAGGCTTTTCTTCAGGGTCTGGCTGGAGGTGATTTGGGCAAACCTGAACAGACAGCTTTTCCAGGCGGTGGGGAGGTAGCCGAAGCTGCATTTTCGGGAACCAAACTGATGTTGAAATCAAGCAGCTTTCAAAGGGCATGCTATTGCCATATGAGGGGTGAATGCTCCAAGGTTGGCACACCTAATTCCGGGAGGGCAGAACACATCAGCAAGATGCAGGGCCTGGAGGCTGATACCTTAAGTGCGATTGTGTAAGGTGGAGACGATGTTCAGACTGTCGCCCTTGTGTAGATGACTGTGATGCTGTAATTAGAAAAGGGGGCTTGCTATGAGACTGTATAACCCCAGGTTCTGAACCAGACCGGAATTCCCTCTGAAGGGGTGACTCCACCTCCTCCTGGAAGCCTGGCAGGAAGGGGGTTCCCTTGTCTTTGAAACCTTCACTCCCGTTAGGTGCTATTTGTGCACTGCCGGTGGAGGCACCTGACTTCTCATGGTGGGGGTTAGGCTTGCCTTCATTTTTCCTCTAGTGCAAAAATGTCACTTCTGCCTTTGGTGTGAACTCCAGGATGGTTCAGGTCACCATCATGTATGTAAAAGTTAAGGTCACTGAGGGCTCTGGATTTCTCTGTTAGGTTAGGAATGTGCGTAGGATGGTCCCGCTGTAGAATGGGCAGCCTGCACCTGATTGGCAGAGCAGGGGAGCAGCACTGGGGCCTGAGAGGGACTGTGTGTGCCTACAGGTGTGCTCACTCTCACAGTGGGCCTTCCTGCGTTGGATGGGCCTCGAAGGCCAGGGCATCTGGCATTTGTGGTGGGCATAGAAATCAGTGGGGCTTCTCTGGTTCCCAGGGTTCCCAGGGGGTGGGATCACACTGCTGGAGAGGTAAGAATGCCCTGAAGAGGACCCCGCAAAGACCCCAGCAGAGTGAATTATTCATGGCCTCTTCCTCAGATCTGACAAGGCCAAAGAGATGCGAGTACATCGGGATCCCAGGCTAAGTGCTCCAGGGACTCCCTTTTGCTAACAGGACTGTCACCAGCACTGGGACCCAAGAACCTGCACCTTCTTCCCCCAGCCGGATCCTATCAGGAGCTTCATGTCTCCCTCAGGAGCCCTTTTCTGAATAGAGGCCCACACTACAGCTCCAAGACCCTAGGCACCCCTGCGTGTGGAGGCTCCTTCCTCCATAAAAACTATGTAGAAGTCAAGTTAATGACCATGCCGGTGTAAAGGTGAGCATATTAATAGTATGTATGTGAAGACTTTCTTTAACTTCAAAAGAGGTTGGGAACTTTCCAGGAGTCCCTGAAAGCCACGTGGGCCCTGATACCCAGGCGGCTATTCCTAAGTTGACCATGTTGGAAAGTGTGTTCTAGAAGCCAGGCTGACCCATAACTCTTCAGTATCCTGAGCCGCCTCTTTGAAGCATGGGATCAGCTCAAATCACAAAGCAGGCAGCTCTGGCTTTTTAAGACAAAAATCCCTGCTGGAACAGCACTTTTGAGGGGAAACCCTGAAGTCAGGGCTGTGGCAGGTGTTAGGCGCCCCTTGGGTGGTGTTCCAAGGCAATGTAGATGGTGAGGGGTGCCTGGTGTCACATGCCAGGGTGAATCCAGTGCTTGCATCTTTAAGCTGCACAATTTAAGAAGCAGCCATCCCTCTCACACGTGAATGTGGGGCTAGGATTCGATGCAGGTTCCCACAGCAGGATAATGGCTCCAGCCTTATTCTGCCAGCTCAGCATTCATGGTTGGGCAAGCTCAGCCCCTCCCTTAGTGTGGTGAGAAACCTGGAGTCCGTACCTGAGGCACAGGTGAGTGAGTGCCTTCGGTGCTCAGCTGCAGCTGGTTCCCATGGAACTTCGCAGGGACTCAGTCCTAGACAGTTTAGCTCTTAATTCGCAATCTACCCCAGAGCCCAAAGCATAGCCATGGTGTCATATCCTGCCATCAGCAGTCCAGGCCGTGTTAACCTAATGCAAGTCTGCTCAGTGGCCGCTGCATGAAAGCACAGAGTAAGGGTATGGTTAGGACTAGTCAGTGACACCCCAGGGTGCAGGTCATGCTCCCCTGAGCTAGACAGTTAAGGCCATTTATCCACACAGGAAGAGCAGTCTGAGGAACTCACCTTCAGGTCCAGTAAATGCCACATGTGGTTCTAGAAGTCATCAGTTCAATGACTATTCTCCCTTCTGGTTGTCGTGTTTTGATAGTAGTTGTCAAGCACAGTGCTTTCTTTTCTTTCTTTCTTTTGTTTTTTGAGACTAGGTTTTGCTTTATTGCCTGGGGGACTGCAGGCTCATGTTGCCCGGGGTACCATGGACTCAAGTGATCCCCAGCCTCAGCTTCCCAAGTAGCTGGGATTACAGGCATGCGCCACCCTGTCCAGCCATTTTTTGAGACTAGGTCTCACTATGTTGCCCCAGGTGGGTCTCGAACCCATGGACTCAAACGATTCCTAGCCTCGGCCCTCGGCCTTGCTTCATAGGCTGCGATTAAAGGCATGCGCCACGGCGCCCAGCCCTAGCACAGTGCTTTCTGCCCGCTGTTAACTGAACAGCATGCCATGTTTTTCCTGCTGGGTAGAAGTAAATTTGGTGGAAAAGGAATTGACGGTAATACAGCCTCGAGAGTGCTTGGAATCCCACTTTCAGAATCACTGGAGCTTCCAGTTAGAGGAAG
This sequence comes from Uropsilus gracilis, assembly GCA_004024945.1. Lineage (NCBI taxonomy): Eukaryota > Metazoa > Chordata > Mammalia > Eulipotyphla > Talpidae > Uropsilus > Uropsilus gracilis. The sequence goes on from PVHY01006324.1 coordinate 58,648, forward strand.
GATTACTAAATCCACAAATCACTCACATATATTTTGTTGTAATAATTTGAGAGTGCAGGTAAGCTTGAGCAAGTCATGATCTGCAAGAATGCTATTGGGTCAGAGTTTAATTCTCTGGAGAGATGGAAGGCAGGGAGGATACAGGTAGGGAAAGCTTCATAGGAGTTTCGGGGACTGAAAAGTCCCACACTGTGTCTGCCCCAGCTTTTCAGGTGTTGGTCAGCTCCTGGTTGTGTCTGGCCTACTCTGTAGAAAAGAGGGGGGGCCACGTGACTTCTTCTAGCCTAATGGCTTCTGCATTTGCCATGATAAACAGTGTTCAGAGGAGGGAGACATTATCTTGATGGATTAGTCAGGGTTCTCCAGAGAGTCAGAACCAACTTGTGTATATGTGAGTATAGAGAGAGAGAGACGAAGAATTGGAGAGCGAGGTTGATTTATTTTAAGGAATTGGCTCACATGAGTGTGGAAGCTTGATATGTCCAAAATCTGCAGGACTGGCCAGCAGGCTTGAGACCCAGGGAAGGCTGTTGCTTGAATCCAGACAGTCTGCTGGTAGAATCCATTCTTGCTCGGGGAAGGTCAGTCTTTGTTCTATGAAGGCCTTTGACTGATCGGTCGAGGCCCACCATATTAGGAAGGGCAATCATTTATTTGAAACTGACAGCTCAAATGTTAATCTTATCTGAGAAACATCTACATGAAAACATCCAGAATAATATATTTTTTTTAATAATTTAAAAAAAACTTGTGGGGAAACAAGTTTAGGTAAGTTTAGGAAAACAAGATAGGTATACATAATACAATACCATAATTACAAAATTATAACCATGCAAAATAATGTATTATTAACTGATGTGTGACTTAAAAGTTTCAAATATCACTGGCATGGCAAACATCAGTTCCAGTGTACTGATTATTATTTCCATCCAGAATAATATTTAATCAAATAATTGGGCCTCATGGCCTGCCCATTGACACAATAAATTAACCATCAAGCCTGGCTATACACAAGCAAGACTTGATGAATAGGATTCATATTTGGGCAGGCTACTCTGAAAGAGTCCAGGAAGCCAGAGCAGGAGGGCTGCATGAAGTAGACAGGGTGGAAACTTGGAGGCCTTATGACGGTGCTAAGGGATGTGGAGCTGGAGAGGAAGGCAGTCAGGAATGTGGAGGACCTGTATTTTTACCCCAGACTGTGAACTTGATCCTGTGCCCCTTGAGGGATGCTGTGATATAGCAGCTGTGTTCCAGGAGGACCAAGAGACTGGAGCAAGGAGGCTGAATAGGAGGCACCGCAGAGGTCCAGTGTGAGTGATAAGGCAGTAACCAATGAGAGAAATGACATGAATCCTGAACACTGAGGGAGACCTGGGGTCTGCCAGGTCCATCCATTTTCAGAGAGGCCTGGAACTCAGGTTACCTTGTTCTGGGGGCACCAGTGTGAGATCTGTGTGGGGTTTCCCTGGCATAGCAGGAGTGGACCACTCATTCCTTTTCCAGAGCAAAAATTATGGCTGAGTTCAAAGACTCTTCCCAGCACAGTCACTGTCATCATCACTTTCCCGTGTGGGAGGGCCTAGGGAGGTCGAGCCCAGGAGGAGCGTCACAACAGACAGTCTGAGGACATCATCACTCTCACTGTCTAAATGTCATCTAAGCAAACACGGAGCACCAAGTGGACACATTTCAGGGCCACAGATGCATAGAAACCCTCTGTCTCCATAGGGACTGACAGTCTGCTCATACCATTAGGCCTTCTGAGCGTGTACAGTGTTGCCACAATCCATTGCTGTCCACGACATGCCATCTTTGCTGTCAGCCTTCTGCGCAGTCCTGAGATCAGCGACTGTCCTGCCTTTCTAGGCTGAGCCAGGCAGCAGGGAAGCCCAAAGTGAGGAAGGAGCACTGACTCTTTCCAGTGCTGTCTCAGGGTCGGGATGGATTTGGAAGCCACTCCCAACTTGCTGCCTCCACCTCTGGGGGCTGTGGTTCTTGGGGGCACTGTGAGTCTGGGCCCCAGGGGACCTCCTCCCCCATCCTTCTGCCTGCAACCTCTCTCCTCTTCCCCTGTCAGCAATAGCCGGAAGAGCCGAGCCACAGACCGGACGTCGCCCGTTACTTGCAGAGACAACCTCCAGAATGGCGGCTCGAGTGCCTCCTTCAGCGGGGAATCTGGCGGCGGGCAGTGGCCAAGGCAGGGGTCCTCCCTGTCGCATGTCCGCTTCGAGGATGAGTCAGCTTTTGAGGCAGAGTCCCGTTACTTGGAGCGGCTGCAGCATCGTCAGCACCCAGGACAGGACCAGGGCCTGCTGCGCTCGAAACCTGCCCTGTCTGACTACATCCATGGGGGCTGCCAGCGCAGGGATACCACCGAGCAGGTGCTGTCCAGGCTTGTGGGCTGCCTGGACCACTGGGCTCTGTCCGGTAATGAGAAGAAGTGCCAAGCGTGTGGTCATTGCATCGAGGACCAACAGCCTGCCCCTGGGAAGGCACCCCCAGATCCAAGGGAGCCCTGGGATGATGAGTCTTCCAGAAGGATGGAGGGGGTGCTGTCAGAGCCCTTTAACCCCCAGGGGCTGAACTCTGCACTCACGCTTCTCCCATCCAAGCAAGGGCTCCACGTGGAATGGATCCGGAAAACACACATTGGGGACACATTGGTGTGTCCTGAGGAAGCGGACCCTGACCTGGACTGCACGGACACCTCTGACACCTGCGGGATAGACAGCAAGGTGACCGGGACCACCCAGCCCAGCAGGGCCCATGGTCCAACAACAGGCAGCAGCCCCCATCCTTGGGCCTCCAGGCCTCATGGGGGACCCAGGTGGTTCTGGAAGGCTGACAAAGAGCCCCCAAAGAGCCTCCAAGACCCATGCTACCTTCCAGGGTTTGATCCAGCAGAGGCTGACAAAGAGGTGATAGAAGGCAGAGGATATACACCTGAGGGGACCGTGCTGCCTGGAGAAGATGTCCTCTCTCAGCCTCCTGTCCCAGAAGCTAAGAGGGCTTCTCTGGGGCCCCAGGGGCAGCCTAGTGTCGAGCTGGGAAATTGCTGGGCTCGCTCCGTGGATACCCAGAATCCAGGCTCGACGGCATCTGCCATAATCTCCGTCATGAATCCAGAGTCCTCGGGGCCAGAGCGACAAGCCCAGGTGATGGAGAGTGACCTGTCTCTAGAAACTGTGTCCCTGCCACAGAGCCTCCTGGAGCCCTACGCCCCTCACCAGGCCCAGCTGCCAAGCCCTTCCCCTGAAGTCTGGGTGCCAACCCCTCCCCCTTCAAGGAAAACTACCTCATCTGCGTCTCACAGGAAGGCAGCCCTGGCTGGACCCCGCAGGCTGTCTCACCAGGGAGAGCCCATGGACACCCCCACACCTCCTTCAGAAAGTGGAGTTCCCAAGCCCTATGAGCCCAGCCCGCCGCAGAACCAGCTCTTCCGTCCCCAAGTCAGGCACTTGCTGTTCACCAGAAGCTATGACAAAAGCCTGTCTGGGGGGCAGCGGGAGCCCTGGGGAGCAGCCATCCACAAGAGCAAGGTGGAGAAGGAGCCCGGGAGTCAGGAGCCAGAGCTACTCCCGGAGACCCACAGAGGCAGTAAGGGATCACCCCAGGGCAGAGACCTCCTGCCAGGGCTGCAGCCCTCCAGACCCTCGATGACTGGAGAGGGATACTGTGGTCTTGCAGGAGGACCCCAAGGCTCAACAGCTGTTGGTGCCATCATCCCCATGGGCCCTGCCCGCTCTGTGGCCTCAGAAGAGCCAGAGTCCCACCAGGAACCAGAGGGAGGCCTGCCCGGGACAGAGCTGCGTTCCAAAGGCCCTGTGGCAGCTGAGTAAGTGCTGGGAGCAGGACGGGAGGTGGGTGGGTGAAAAGACGCCCCTGCTGTGGTGACACAGCTGACCTCACTCCCGGCTGCGTAGTCCTGGGGGCCTCCATGCCTGGCCCTCTAACACCTCCCACCGTTTTCAGTCCCATATACTTGACTGTTCCTTCATTACTCATTCACTGACTAGCCTCAAGGTCCGGGTGCCTGGCTAGGCCATGGGTTGCTGAGCCCTTGGTCTAAGCCCTCAGGGGCTCCCAGGTGGGGCTATCTGTCTCCCCTCAGCTCCACGTTATTAACCCCTGGCTGTAGACGCAAAAGCAGTCCAGCGTCCACATTTCCACTAGTTCCATCAGCACCGAGAGTCTGCATCCTGGCCTAGGCCTGGAAGCTTTGGTGAGCCAGGCCCTTGGCTGGGCCTCCTCCTTACTCCTTACCGTTCCTGCCCGAGGCTTCCCATGCCACCTGGTGCCACGTCTCCCCCTCCAGCTCCTTGTGCTTCTAGGGCTCCAGCTTCCCACATCCGCTTTCCACTGACATCTCCATCAAGGTGTCTGAGAGGCATGTCAAACCCATCTCTGCTGAACTGAACTCTCAGTTACTGCCTCCAGCCTGCTTCCCTGAGCTCCCTTCCCAACAAACACACCACATAGTGCTCTCACCCCGAGTCCGGGCATCATCTGCCCCCCCCCCTTCTTCCTCACGCTGGCCCCACCAGCTGCATCCACCAGCACTCTTGTGTCTCTGGCCTGAGCTGCTTCACTTCTTCCGCTTGGCTCTGAGAGTTCCCATCTGCTCTATGACTTCGCCAGCTCCTTCTCCCCCACACATCCAGAAAGGGATCATCTCAAAACCTTAATTGAATGCCCTTTGCCTGCCGAAATCCCCCCGGGGAGGGGGGCTCTTCCCTCTTGGAATTCAAACTCTGTCCTTGGCTGCCAGCACAGGGTACCCTGGTCTCATCCCCCTGCCTGACCTCATCAGGTGTCTCTTTCCCCTTTTCTGTACAGCATCCAAGTGCTAATGGGTGACCCCGTTATACTCTTGAGCACATGCACCTCTCCCTGCCCTCCATCTGGAACACTCCTCAGGCCTTGATAGACTGGCTGCTTGTCCCCCTTTGACTGTCAAAGACTTTTGTTGAGCTGGGCATGGTGGCGCCTGCCTTTAAGCACAGTCTAGAGCACGGCTGAGATTAGGAATCACTTGAGTCCGCGGGTTCAAGACCCGCCCAGGTCAACATAGTGAGACCTAGTCTCAAAAAATAGCTGGGCGTGGTGGTGCGCACCTGTAATCCCAGCTACCTGGGAAGCTGAGGCTGGGGATTGCTTGAGTCTGTTGTACCTGGGCAACGTAAGCCTGAGGTTCCCTGAGCAAAATAGAGAGACCTAATAAAAAAAAAAAAAAAAAAAAAACCAAAAAAACAAAAAAAACCTTTGTTGTCCTCCCCACCTAAAACAAATACCTGGTTCTCTGCTTCACCTGACTTGTCAGGTGCTTGGTTTTCTCCTTTGTCTACTGCTCTGCTGTCTGTAAGCTCCCAGGAGTTAGAATCTTGTCTGTCTTGTTTTGCACAAGCCGCAGTTGTTCCCACCTGTCCCTGGACCTACCAGAGGCCACAAAGAGGTCCCCGGATGGACCAAGTAAGTGGACAGCTCAGATGAGACCCTGCCGTCACTCAGCCATGTCTTATCTCAGTTGTGCTCCCTGAAGGCCTCCCAGGGAGTTTGCTGAAGCCTGCTCAACCTTCTGTTTGCAGTCTGACACTACCTCTCCTCTGTGAGGCCTTGGTATTGGTGCTGTCTCTCCCACCCACCTCATGTCTGCCTTTGAATTGCAGAGTGTCACTGGGGGTCTGTGCAGGACCTGGCCTGCCCTCAGCTGCCCCCTCTGACAGGAACAAGAAAAGCAGCAGCAGCCTCACCTCCACCCTGGGGCTGAAGAAATTCTTCTCAACCCTGAGCCAGGGCACTCGGGCCAGGTTGACCAAGTGCCGCAGCTACAGTGTAGAGCAGCTACAGCCACCCACACCCAGTCTGGCTTCACACACCAGCACCCCCAAAGTGAAGAGAGCCCCATCATTACAATCCCTGCATCTGGTGAGTCCATGGCCCCTACCTTGTGTGGAATTAGTGATGGGACAGCCACCACTGGGGTGAAAGGTGACATGATGCTGACAGAGGAGGCTGCCCCAGGAGCCCAGGCTACTGAAAGGGACATTGCTGCCATTTTCCCAGTGAACCACGATGTTCCCCTGGGCACAGGGGATAGGCAGCCCATACTTCTGTTCTGCCACCCCCATCTAAATTCACCCTACGCGCTCTTCTGTCCCTGTACCTCAGCTTTGCCACCTCCTAGAGACCACTGCCTGATCATTCTGGAACCTTCTCCATAGTCAGAGTGACTCTAGACAAATTACTTCACACCTGGACCTACCTCATCTCAACAGCCCCCGGTTGATTTCCCTGCTGTGTCTTTTTCTGCACTGCCTTTCGAGGGGTCTTTCTGTGTGCAGATCTTGCCATGCGACCCCCCTGCTGAGCATCCATCACAGGCCCCTTGTCAACCACAGCTTAAGGCTCAGATCACTTGTGCCAACATTCTCCTGACACTAGACCCCAGCTCTCTTGACTTCCTTGGATTTCTGTAATCCAGGCTCATACTGACACAGAACCTGAGTTGTTTCTCTTGCCTTCTCTACCTCCAAGTATCAGTTCGCCAATCAGTAGTTTGGGACTTGCTTCCTCCTCCACTTCCAGCCCCTTTTCTGGACTGAGCTGGGGCTTCTTCCCCTCTCATCCGGTGTGTCTCTACTCCATGGGCATCTATGGTATTTTATTGAGTTTTTTGTCCATCTGCCCTCGCGGAAGTATGACCACTGTGAGGGAACATCACTTGGTCTCTGTATCCCTGATACTTAATATGGTGGTTGTATAGTGTTCTTGTTCAACACAAAGCCAGTGGCTGAGGGGGTGAATGCATTCTGGCACCTAAAGTTCTCCATCCCCCCATGAGTTAGCAGATGAGCCAACAGTAGCACACTCTCAGTTCAGTCTCTGAAAACCTAGTTGGTTCCAGGCACTTCTAAGTATAATGTTCTACTAGTTCCGTCCCCTCCCCGAGGCAGAACAAAGCAGGTAGTTGTCATTTGGGGTAGGGTAGCCATTTTTCAGGCTGAAGTAAGGAAGAAAATGCAAGGCAGTAGAAATTCCACTGTAGTCTTGCACCAGGAACAGTACCGGGGATAGAGCGAGCGCTCCATGAATACTTGCTATGTGAATGAGTGGAGGGCAAAGGACTGGAGGCAGTGTGCACAGATGCTGGCATGATAGTATGTCCAGGAATTCACTTTTCTCATGAAGTTAGATTTGCTGGGTGTGTCTGAACTGGGGTGCTGGAATGTATTGTCAGCAGAGCTCCTATCTCTTAAACCCTCAGGGAAAAACACTGCAGTTACCTGTGATGGTAAGACACAAATGGTTGAGAAAGGACAGTCAAGAAGGCAGAGAGGACTGAGAGTGGAATGCTCAAGAAGTTAAAAAAAACAAAAACACATTTTCAAGAAAAGGAAAAGACAACAGAAGAAGAATCCATTTCATTTGGAAATAGTCATGATTTAACCACAGGATAAACTTCCCACGAGCTGGTTGTGTTGCAAGGGGACAAGGGGCTACGTGCTGCTTGGGTTCCATTTTTCCCACCCAAGTGGACAGGGCCCAGTGCTCACGCCTTGGCTTGCAACTGCCCCCATACTCTCTAGAAGCTGTGCTTCCCCTAAACTGGCCTCTGGAAGGCTCTTCACTTCTCCCTCTCTTCTTTCTCTGGGGAGCACGTGCTTATCCTTCGGGTCTGAGTAAGATCTGACCTCCCCTAGGAAGCCTTCTTGAACTGGATAACACAGTCAACCCCCACCCCAGAAGTACTGCTCATACGCCCAGCTTCTTTGGAGCACGGATTCCAAGTGATAAATAACCCGTGTGATATTAAGTGTTTGCCTCTTCCTGCTTCCTTCTCCATCACCTTCATCTTCCACCCTCAGAGTAGCCTTCTCATTGAGTCCATTTCTAGACCACAGATCTGATCTGGTAACTTTGCTGACTAACATCCAGGGTGGCTCACTGGCGGGCCATGTAAGGTCCTTGCCAGCCCAACCCTGCTCCAGCCCAGCCCCATCTGCAGCTTGGCCCCCCAAACCATGTGTATACTCCAGAGCATGCTTTCCCTGTCCACATGTCTTTGATGTGCTGTTTCTTTTGCCTGGGCTACCCTGGCGGAGTTTGTGCTGCAAGCCTCACTCCCGGCTCCTGTCGGCTCCTCTGATGTCCGCAAATCTACTCTGAAGTCCCTCCCTCTCTCTCGTCCCTGCTCTCGGTCTGTACTTTGAGCCTTTCAGTTAATACCTTCAATGTGCATAGAGGCCTTTTAACTCATCTTTGAACATTTGAAAAAGTTTTGTCTTGTCCAACTTTTTAGGCACCATGTTCTATTTTAGTTATTATTTATCACGTCCACCAAACTGCCCATGCCCACAGCCCATCTGCCTCCTTCCCCTATCTCCACCCTCCTCCCATTCCCTGTGGTAACCATTTTGTTTTGTTGAGTTGAAATTTTTTTTCCTCTGCAGCACAATGTTTTATTAAAGGTGCACACCCAGATAAGTTTTTGTCAGCACAAGCCACCATAAAAAGGATACCAAAGAATCACAAGGTTATATTTAAAAAGTTAACTCTAAAGTTAATTTGCTTTAACTTGTTTCTAAATCACTGAGAAAGTTAGGTTTTCTTTTTTTTTTTTTTAATTAGGTTTTCATCAGTGAGATAACTAATTAGTATTAGAATTAGCTAATTATTATTCTACCCACAAATTTTAAAAAATAAGCTTCAGGTTGACTTTGTAGGCCCTGTTAAGCACTTGGAGTTGAAACAGAAGCGTCCACTGTAACTTTCCTAGAATGATTTCAGATTCATGGTTGGGGGTAAGTCTTCTTGACTTGCTGGGTTACCTTTTCTCACCTGCAATATTGAACCTTTCCCACCAGGTGTCGCCCTCTCACCAACGTCGGAAAGCTGTTTCTTTTCAGAACCTCCAGTCTCTGCTGAGTGGCAAGGTGGACCGTTCCAACCTCTACCTGGTAGGGGAGCCAGAGCATGACAGTGCAGCTAGCAGGTAAGAATGGCCCAGTAATTTGGAGGGTAAACTCAGAGATTGGTCAGTAGAGCTGTAAGTTTAATTCCTTCCTGTCTCAGCAGCGTGGCCCTGAGTATGGTAAGCTGCTACCTGTGCTTCAGGTGCTACCTTCGTACCTTTGCCCTGTGTGATAGGTGTGGGTTGCTGAAAGGGATAGAGTTGGAAGTTCTGATTCTTCAGTCCTTTGAATGTCTAATATCTTGACATCAGAATGTTCAGAGAGCTCCCCTAGCTCAAGTAAAAAGCCAAACAAAGATCCAGAGAAAGGGACATGGCACCATCTCCTCCAACAAGTCCCATGACCTGTGATACTGCCTAGGAAAATCCTACCTTCTTTGAGGATGTTCTTTGGACTAGCTGGTCCTTATTCAGGGCTCTATGGAGGGACCTCAGGAGGTCTGTTAACCCCTGGACAATTTATATAAAAGTGCAGCTTTCATCAGCTTCTCAGAGAGGTTGTTGTACCTAAGAGATTAAAAACCTCTGCTCTTGCAGGGGAATGGGGTGCCTTTGGTTCTGCAAAGAACATTGTGGGAACCCTACCCTCAGTCCTGGTCTGTCTCATTGGTCGAGGTGGTTGACACCACAGTCTTCAAACTCTGGATATCTTCAGACCCCAGTTCTGGTCTTCTTTGCCCTGACTCTGTCTCTGGCCCCTCACAGGCCAGCCAAGACCCTGTTCCAACGTGCCCTCAGTGTGGAAGACGTGGGTGCCCCCACACTGGCGCGCACCGTGGGCCGCGTGGTGCAGGTGTTCCCGGATGGTACAAGCCAGCTGCAGCTGCAGTGCTCCCCAGAGGGCACTTTTGGCTTCCACGTGGCCTCGGGGAATGGGCATCGGGACTCAGGTATGCCACTCCCCTTTCTGGGTTCCACAGCCTTGGGGGGTCACAGCAAACCACAGAGATGTCTTATGGATAGGTTTCCAAGGCTTTTTTTCTGAGCTCTGGCTGAAAGGTGGAGCTCTGAATTCTGAGAGCCTCTCTGTGAAATGACTGGAATGCTCCCCCCAGGGGCTCTTTCTGAAGAGTCAAGGTGGGAGGCTGTGAAGGGGTAGAGTTGGCAGGCTTCACACCCCTGTCCCGCTACCATCTGCTGACATCCTGAAATCAGAGTCTTAAAGGCCATTTTCCACTGGAGTGCCAGAGGGAGTCTGTTTGTGCTTGCCGGGCTCAGGATCACTTTGATGTGGCTGCTGTGTTTAAACGGTCCCCTCCTCCAGCTGCCGAGTGCTTGGGCACGTGGCGTGTACGTGCCTGCCTGTGGCCCGGGTTCCTCCTGAGGTTATGTTCCATGGTTTCTGGCTCCGGGCCCCTGGCTGGGCTGCCCACTGGTCTTGGTCCCACACAGACTGGGTCAGGTTGGGGCTCTGGATGCTTCTGCACTGGGTCTGTCCTCAGCTCTGCCCTGGCAGCCCTTCAGGGCAAAATGACTTGCCCAGGCCTTTGCCGAAGTCTGTGGTCTGGAATCCATCTCAGGGGAGAGGCCCTGGAAGGTATTTCCTTGAGTGAAGAAGGAAGGAGGTATGCTGGGAGTGGGGAAGGACGGGGGGGGGGGGGGGGGGGGGGGGGGGGGGGGGGGGGGGGGGGGGGGGGGGGGGGGGGGGAGAAAGAGCCTGCTCTGGCTGGGCTCTGCAGGGGAGAGCTTCATGCTGTGCTCCCATCTCCTCTGATGCCATTTCATGTGTCTGCTCCACCAATGGTGGTTTCCAGACACACAGACACGTAGGGCACACCTACCTGCTGGGTGTTTTCGATGTGGGGTCACAGCAGTAAATGAGTGGATACAATCCCTATCCCAGGAGCATACCTTCCAGTGAGGGAGACAAGCTACACCTACCCCAAATATGCATTGCATATATCGTGCTACATCTGTCAGAGCAAAAGTAAGAGAGGCAAATAAATATATGGATAAAGCAGGGGAAGGACTTGAGAGTAGTGAGTAAGGTTGCTGGTGTAGACCCTAGAGTGGCAAGTGGAATGAGGGGAAAGCATTGGAGAATGCTGGATCAGCCCGTGTGGAGACCTGAGGAGTGGGGAGGAATGGCAGGGAGGTCAGGCCTGCAGGCAACATGTAAATGGAAGGGACAGAGGATGACGGGATAGAGGGTGGCAGGACAGCGGTCAGAGCTGAGTTCAGAAGGGTTGCTTCCCTCTCAGTGAGCTGGAGAGCCACCAGGCTGGCTCTGATGTGCACTGTCAGCAGCATCACTGGCTCAGTGTTGGGAACGGGTGCTAGTGGGAGGAAGTGGGGTGCGGGGAGACCAACTATTTAAACTGTCCAGGTGATTAGTGGTGGCGAGGACTGGGGTAGCTGTGGAGGTCAAGAAAAAAATGGTTGGATTTGGGTTGACCTGAAGATAGTTGTGATTCTGTTTTGCTGATGTATTTGGCATGAGTGTGAGAGGAATAGGGATGGATTTTTCTGGACCTCAGGAGGGTACAATGTCCGTCCTCACAAGGAAGGTGACACCTGTGAATACTTACGCTGACTGACAGGCTCTGCAGACTGTGGTCATGCCCCCTCTCCACGCTCTGCTGTCTCTGGGACAGGGGACACAAGGACCCAGAGAGCAGCATGAGGGCTCCGAGAAATCTCCCCAGTACCTCCTAAACCCACATGGTTCAGGACAGTGCAGTCTTGAGCTGGTCTTTAACCTGCCAAATGAAGATAAGAAAACCTACTTGGAAAATTTAGAAGGTGCATTTAAAGGAAGCACACAGGGAAGTACCTAGCACTTTCTTCCCATCCCTCTTCAGAGAGAATGTATTTGGGGACCAGAACCCCCCCATACGCACCGGTATGCCCCCTGTTCACCTATCAGTATGTGCTTGCACACCACAGAGCAAAGGCAGTGAGGGGTGATGCCATGGGGTTCTGGAGGCAGTGGTCCCCCATGGTCCCCCTGCCTTGCTCCACAGGCCACTGGCCCCTGGCATAGCACCTGACCTCTGTCCTGCTGTGCTGCAGGTGGCCTCTAGGTGGCACAGAGATCTGACACCCAACATGGCTGCATGGTGCCTTCCTGTCACGGGCTGTCCTCGACTAGCCAGGTCACCTCTCCTAGGCGTCAGAGCTGGCCTTTGCTCCCTGCTAACGTGTCATCCCGCTGGTGTTAGCTTGCTGGCTGCCGCATCTGGATTGCTACAAGCACGTGAACATAGCGGGCTTTGCTTTCAGCTTCTGTTGCACACAGCCCAGAGACTGCACATCTTTACTAAAGTTCACTCCTGATTTTGTCCTGACTTTCAGCTGCAGAAACTACTCGCAGAGTCTTCCAGGGGGCTAACGAGACATCAGGCTCTGCCTCACTCTCACCTGTGTGTCCTGCAGCAAAGAGCCATTTCTCAGGCTCCTTCTTCCCCCTCCTTACCTGTCCTCTCTCACCCAGGCCCTCCGCACTGCTCAGCAGAAGATAAGGGGCTAAAAGCCACAGGCCTGGCAGACACCCCTTGTTTGGAGGGGGGCAGCCTTGCAGGAGAGGCTCAGCCACAGGAAGGGAGTTCCCCAACTTGGCCGGGGGAGAGGGAATGCAACCAAAAATTGTATTTGCTAAGCCCAGGGTTGCAGAGTTTCGGGTGCCTTGGCGGCAACATCCATGTACCTTAATGAAGCTTGACTTCTGTGGAGGCCGAGAGGTGACCTCCTGCTAGTCCAAGATGTATGAAATGCTTCCAGCTGGAGATTGAGAAACCAGACCGGATGCCATACCGGGTGCAGGGTAAGGAAGTGGATTCCAGGAAGAGAGAGCAGGGAGTAATGTGTGCGCCACTGCTCAGTGTCGAACTTGGAGCCACGGGAGCCCAAGCAGGAGCAGGCAAAATGCTCCAGGCAGCACCAAGCTACCCCGGGCTGGGCTTGCTGGGCTCCTCGGCTGCACCAAGCCCCAGTGAAGAGGCTGTACTCCCAGACACTGGTGTTCCCTCAGCAAGGTGCAGGGTGTGAGGGGGAGGGTACCCAGCTTGCCCTGGAAGAGCCTCTGCCTCCTTTAAATGCAGTAGAGCTATTAAAAGGAAGACGCAGAGAAATGAAGCTATGCTGTGCAGGCAGGCAACTGTGTGCCAAGCTATAGGCTGTGAGGCGGAACGGTAAGAGAGAGAGTACAGAGTGCCTGTCGGAGAGCCTCAGACACATGACCTCCCCAGCATTCCCCGAGATGCATGTCTTTGGGTGGGATTTCATTTATTAACCTCTGCTGTTTCCTTTGCAGGGCTGTACGTGCAAGAGATGGCCGACGCAAACACAGCCAAGCTGTACGCAGGGCTGCTGGGGGTGGGGGATGAGATCCTGGAAGTGAACGGGGCCAAGGTGGCAGGACTAGGCTTGGCCCACATCAAGGAGCTCCTGGCCCATGCGAAGAGCTTGTCACTCAGGGTGCTGAGGCAGAGGCCTGTCCCGCGGTGACCCAGCTTTGGCTGTCACTGTCACACTCTCAGTAGCCCGGAACCACCCCGTGGGGGGTGGCTGGGAATGTGCTGCACAAAGCCGCTTTGTCAGCTGCGAAGGAAGATCGTGGGGCCTGCAACCCCCTGGATTTGGCAGTGCTTCCGTGACTGGCACTCTGGGAGGAGGGAAGGAGCCTGATGGTTTCTTTTGTTTAAGGCTGTTAATTTATGCAGAACTGGGGAAAGCAAACAGGCCAAGGTGTCTCCCTGCTCCTGGTCTGCAGGTGGTGGGTCCTTCAGTTGGTCCCTAAGAGTCTCCTGACCCCAGGCCCTACCCTGCGTTGTCAGGGGCGCCTCCAGCTTCTCACTCACCAAACAAAGAAAGCTCTAGGCCCTCTTGGCATCGGGCTGCCTTTTCCAGTCTCATTTCTGCAGCTCCCGTTCCCCACCTCTGCTCTTTATGCAGAGATGGACAAGATGGCCTGGAGCAGCAGCCTGTACCACTGCTGCCCTTACCTTCCAAACTCAGAACTGGAGCATGTGCGCTGATGAAAGAGCTTTTTGCCCTTCTGGGTGTGACAGCCTCTGGGAAGGTGATCTACTGGCCAGAATATTAAGAATTTCTGGGGGATTTTTGTGATATATAAAGTTGTGATACACAAGCCAAGACCACTTGCAGGAAAGCTGTTGCAGCCAGGATCAGGCCAGTGGACTGTGGGGACGGGCCAGGCCAGTCCCTCTTCCCCCCACCTCTGCCTCTGCCCAGAGTGGCTGCTGGAGGCCTCTGTCTTCATTCTGCTGTCAAGTTTGGACACAAGGCTGCAGCTGGTGCCAGGCTGTCCCCAGTCACTGCTAGAGAGACTCCCCTGTGGCAGCTGTGGGTGGGCCAGAAGGCAGGGGGATGGGCGATCCCGCCTGGCAATGCTGCAGCCTGGACACTGCGCACAGGATCTCGACTTTCTGGAATGGCTGTGTGTTCATCTTAAATTATTAAAAAGCCAAGATGAAGCTTCTCCCACTGTGAGTTACTAATTGCGAACTGGACATTCACGTGACCTTCACTGCCTGGGGTGGAAGAGGAGGAGAAAGGGTCGGTGGGGCATGGCAGACGGGAAATCTGGAGACGCCCTGGGTTGTGGCCACAGCCAGGGGAGGTATAGAGGCCCCCAGGGACAGTCCTCGGACAGGAAGAGGATCCTGGGTACGTACATTCATGAGTAGGCGACAGAATGATGCTAAGAGCCTTTGGGTAGGGGTATGAGTGTAGAGCGGGCACCTCAGAGTTAGTCTAGAACTTGGCCATGTTTGGGACGTTTAGAACCCACCTTTGCTGCCCTAGGGGCTGGGGTAGAGGGACACAGCAGGATGGAAGGGCTGGGGAAGTTTCATGTCAAAAAGAGCTTCTGTTGGCAAAAGTTTACCCCCCCACCCGCCATTGATTTGCTCCGTAGTTGAGGGCAGCCTGCCTTTTCCTTCCTCACCGGGGTGAATGCTGGTGGGAGCCCTTGGCTGTGACAGGACAGGAAAGGTCTCTAAGGAGTTGAGCACCTGCATCTGTTACCACCCAAGCAGGGCCTAGGCTCTTGACACCTCTTTATCCTTTCAAACAGTCCTGCAGGGATGTCTGAGTTTGTGTCTTCATTTAAACATGATGGGAACCCAGTTCACTGGCAAAGTCAGGGCACACAGACCCGTCCCTCTGACTTGGGGCCTCCTGTAGCCCCCTGGATCCATGCAGGAACAAACCTGATGGAAGGAAGGATGGGTGCAGGAAGCTGCTGTGTGAAGCAGACTGGCCCTTCTGTCCAAGGCCCGAGAAGGGGCCCCTTCTTGGAACACAGTGAAACCCTCTTAAGTGGAATCCAGTTATAAACTAGGAGTCAGGCCGTGTGTGGAGAGATGCAGAAAGGACTGCTCCATGTCAGCAGAGTCCTGGGGAGACACTGACATCACTGTCCAGTCTGGGCCACTCCGTGCTGCAGAGAGATGGGTACCTACAGAGTGTGAGGAACCAGAGAGTGAACAAGGCTGGCTTGGGGGGAGGGGGCTGTTGAGGCACAGGAAAGCCACAGTGCACCCAGAGGTGTGACTTTCCTCTATCAAACTGTTCCTTCTGGGGTTCCATGCACCCAGATTCTGCCTCACAGAAGGGCCTGGCACTGGGGCTTCGCGATGGGAATCAGGCCCCAACTGTGACTGCAGAGGACTCAGTATCTGAGGGTGACCTGGTGGGGCACGGGCAAGGTGGGATATCAGCGAAAATAAGGGCTGCGCTTGCACAGGGTCGGGGGGCTTCAGAGGACCTGGGAGGCCCCCTTCTGCAAAGCCAGGCTTGATTCCTTTTCTTCTGGGCGCCTCTACCTGGTGCCATGGAGGTCAGAGAGACGCGGGAGTGGGGCGGAAGGACAAGGATGCATCGCGGCCTCAGCCCCAGCCCTCGGCGAGGCGGCTGTGCTCCGACTCGGTGGCGGCGCTGCAAGTCCGCATGATCGGGGCGCGGTGCCCTGCGGGTCCCGACAGGCCCACAGGCGGCGGGCAGCACCCTCCCCGCCACTCAGCCGTGCCGAGGTATCTGCCTGCCGCAGGTGGTGGAAAACCCGGGCCGAGTTCTTCCAGCTTCGGTCGGGAACGCCCTGCAACGCCCTCCCTGCCTCTGGGGGGCAGCAGGTGGGCCCAGAGCAGTGCTCCAGATCCCGAAGCCATGGGGAGGCCGGAGCCGCACACACACCAAACCCCACACTGCTGGGCGCCTGTGGCCGAGATGAAGATGACTCTCCCTTAGCTCTCTGGGAGAGCACAGAAACGGGGGTAAATAGCTGGGCGTGGTGGCGTGCGCCTGTAATCCTGGCTACTTGGGAAGCTGAGGCTGGGAATTGCCTGAGTCTCTGGTACCCTGGGCAACGAGAGCCTGCGGTTCCACGGGCAAATATAGCGAGACCTAGTCTCAAAGCCTGAACTCAAAGAAATTTCTTGACCAACACCGGCAGGAGACAAGACCCCCAAAGCCCGACACCAGAGCCATAAGGAAAAGCAGCAAAGCAAAGGCGAGGGGATTGGACTGGAGAGGAAGGCCTGCAGCAAGAAAACATGGACAGATCACAAACGAATATAACCTGGCCACCAAACACGATCTTAAGACTGAAAATCTAACAGCAAGGGGCGCCGGGACCCAACAACGCAGTCCCTCACCCAGAGAAAAGACACTAACATAGGAAAGAGACTAATGGACTCAACACAGCTAATAAATAACAAAGAGTGGGGTGTGAGAGAATGGAGGGAGCACCGGAGGGAGGAGGGAGGGGGGGGAATTATATAACAGAGAGGTTGTAACCCAAAGAACAAAATAAAACTATAAAAAAAAAAAAAAGAAAGAAAGAAACAGGGGGTGGATTGTCCGATGGTCACGCTTCCCCA